>UYYA01000411.1:0-59305 GCA_900624975.1 Angiostrongylus costaricensis
TGTTTACTGCCGCGAAAAGCCTACGTATTCATGAAATATTGCTATCAAATCTTCATTTCGCTGATGACATCGTCGTATTTTACTACTAGTGAAGGAAAGACGGTGCTCAATGAACTCCTTAAAGCGGCAAAAAACATTGGGCTGAGCATGAATGGGAAGAAGATCCAGTTCATCAAAACCCATAGCTAGAATTTGAATAAATTAAACTGTATGGTTCTCTGATTACAGAGACAACCTCCTAGGTGTATCTGAAGCGTGGACATGAGAAGCAGAATTGGACAGAAGAAGGAGATCAGCATAGGCGGCACTCGAGCTTCTCAAAAAAGCCACCTACCGACTAACCGACCCAAAACTCCACGTTCACATTCTCAATTCAGAAGTCTCCAATCGCTATGTTAAGCACAGAAACGTGAGCTGTTACCATATCGTGAAATCTGTACACCACCCACTTAGCGCTTGAACAGTGTCTTCCTAAATTTAACCAGCCGAAACCTATCCCATAGCGAAACACAGATGGCCCTGTGGCAAAGTAAGAAAAACAGATGACAGAGTGATGAGAAGAAGGGTGGAATGGACAACAAGCGAATGCAAACGCATTCGTGGAAATTCACCCAAACGGTAGGCGAATGTGTCTCATAGACGTCACCGTGTCCAAAGTAGATCATCCCATGGACGTCGGTTGCGCGAGAGGGAAACAAATGGAAAATATGCTAGGGCCCATATAGGCAATGAAGAGAGACCATCCAAGCGTTCCAGTAAGCAAGTATTTTCATGAAACAACATAGTTGGAAGCTGAGAAAAAGTTTCTTGTCGTCCAATGTATGTTATACACAAAAATAAGGAGCAAGTGAGATTTATTGATATCTATCTATCCACCTATAAACATATATATGTATATATTATATGTTTATAATATATATGCATAAATGTATGCGTATATGTATTTATGTTCACGCATATGCATATATATATATATATTTAAATATAAACAGCTGTACTCCCTACATCACTAACCTACAGTTGTGGCCGAAAATCAAACTTGTAATAAACTTTTTCAGTCGTTTTTTCTCAAATAAACACGAGGTGGTTAACAGCGAGATTTATTAAATACAATACTGATCAACATTTCTGCGAATTCTCCTCATTCAGAGCCTGCAAGGGTCAATTGACACACAGTCTACTCAGACCAACATTATCATAACCTCAGCAGACAAAGCCTAATACGTAAACTTTTATTAGCATAACAAGCAGCTCCTTTAAACAATCAACATGCATTTCTGCTCGAGGATGGTGACTTTTAGATGAAAATCCTCTCCGTCATGTTTCTGGGAGTCCTATGTGCGATTAGTGGAGTATTAGAATTCACTTTAAATTCACCGAGTAGGTGTTCTTTTACACGCGTGTGTAGTGGTGTACCTGTTTCGCCAATATATTCGTCCCCGTACGAATTTCAATAGAATGAGAACACGGTAACAGAGCTCAATCACCATCTCTACCGTTGTGGCATATTACGCATTTTTGGGTTTCGCATAGACGGTCATACAAAAGGATGCAAACAAGCGGCGTCTCAAAGTGCTCGGTGGTGTTTCATTCACTGCTGTCGACTTATCTAAACAAGCCCTTTTTAAGAAAAATTTTATGGATCTGCTTATTTATCCTGCTGTTAAGAAGATCTATATTTATCTTGCTGTTAGCAACAATCGTAGTTATCTCTTGCTGTTACGACCTTGTGTTTGCACACCAAGAAAGCGATGTATTATTGGTCTATGCCGAGGTTAAAAGATGGTCAGCCTCGGAAATGAATAACTACGGGGATGCTAAGAAAAAACAAATACTCAGAAAAGCTGTGCTATGCAGAAATGAGCACATGAAAGTAATGGAAAACAATTACTTTCAGGGAAGAAATCTTAGATAAAGAGCACCCACTTTTTTCGACCAAAGAATGTCGATAAAGGACTGTTTATTGTCCAAAAATAAAGTGAATGCTATCCATTGCATCCTGTTGTTCACCACATAGACATAGACACATAGAAATGTGCTAGCCAACCTGACTTTTGTTGACATATTTCTCTGGTGCACTTTCGTTCCGAAGAATCCATTGTTGTCGAAATGACAATTCCGCTATTGTTTGGTTGGAAATACTTCTAAACCAAAATACAAGTTTGAAAATACAGAAAAAAACTCTTGATTTTTACAGACTGGAGATATTCAGAGAGAGTCCCACTGTACTCCGTTGAAGTTAGTCTTTCATCGAGATCGATCATCGCCACCCATCGAGAGTGACCACGGGCACGTGTGAGGCATTCCTATAAAGATGTAATTACTAGAGTTTGAATTGTTTTCTTTGACTTAATCACTTAAATGCTGATGCAGTTGACGTAGCTAGCGGCAGTGATTCTGCCGAGCATGAGCAAAGACCTCTCCCTACCCCACCAAACCGGCTAAGCCACAAATCATTCGCGATCTGAGAATCGGTATCATTCGTGCCTGGAATGCTCTGTCCGATGCACGAGAGCTAAACCCATTTTAGCATTGCTATCGTACAATCGACACTACCAAGATTTAAAGATGTTCTTAAAGAAGAACAATAACCCTTAAGCATCAACCGAAACTATCCGCAAATCCGAAAACCTTTATGAATAATGAATAAGAGACGGTGAATTGAATAGAAGTTGAGACCGGTACAATATGTGATGAATGGTAATGTAACTTTAAAAAAATGATTAATCAGATACGCCGTCATAGATTGTCTTGTGGACCTCAGTGAGAGACGACAACAAATCCTTAAGCTTCAACCAGTACTAAATGGGCAACAAATTTATGCTCTGCTCAAGATGTTTTGCCACATTCGCAATGATGACAGTTCTAATACCAGGTCGTGTGTGAACGTTATCTAGTTATTCGAATAGAGCTTCCATTAATAGGAAGAGATTAAGTACTTCCATTTATTTTGACTACTAGCTTTCTACATTACTCTGACTGCACAACAAATAAAATAACCAATGCTGCACTCAATGAGACGAAGAAACTCGCCCTAACCTCTATGATGCATCTTTTGCAAATTATCCATCGAAAATACTATTCCTCCTCCAACATGTCTTTATACTGAGAAGTCGTCGATAAAACGAAGGAAATGTTCGTGGGTCAAAACAAAGAAGCAGGAAGCAAATGAGTTATATACGGCAGTACCTAACAAAGACTTCTTCACCTCCGCGAATATGTTAAAACATCTATCCTCATAAGGCGCTCTTATCCCGAAGAAACCCTAAAACAATGTATCTATAGTTACGCTGTAGAACAGCCGCATGTTTTTGGCTTGGTAAATTATGACTGTTCAAATACGACAGTATTAATTCTCATATTGCTTAGGTTCCAAACGTGTTCTGCTATGACGTGCTCTCCAATCACACCCGAACTTTAGGGCGAGAATATTCACTCCAAGAAAAAAGAAAGAAAGAATCAAGGGAAAAGATTGAAAAAATACAACGCATAAATGCAATGTCAACTTCTCAAAAATACATACAAAATATCACATAACTCGCATAGGAGACGAATAGTTTAACAATGCTGACCTGCAGCTCAAGTACTTGCCACTGCTTCTCATTTCTTGTAAAGCGATCACGAAGAACTATGACTTCAGCCTCTCCGGAGCGAACATAATCGTCTAACAGCATCCGACTGTACTCATCCATTTCATTTACGTAAACGTAGAAATATTTCACTCCCTAGATGTTGTAACCGAAATTTGAATTATAGATTAAAATGCGATTCAGAAGTTAACCACGTTAAAAATATTCCAGCAGAGGCTAGTCGAGAAAATTCTTACCTTCTAAACAAAAAGATGAATTAGAAATCCACTATAGCTAACAGCCTTTTTCATTCCGTGTGTATCTTCGTGAATAAATTATGCATGAACTGGGGAATCCCTACATGATGCTTGATGCCTCAGCGTACTGAGGCCTACTTTGTTGAAAAACCATGAAATACAGCCAGGAGGCTGCTCCTATACGGATGAATAGTCAAGTACGAAAACTTACTATGTGATGAGACTACATGCCGAAGCCTGTGTGTGACATATTTTTCTCACTGAGATGCTGGAACGCAAAAAGGTAGAAACACCACCTGAATCTTATGGTGTTCGATGAATTCGGCTAACAGTAACCACTTGAACTCTGTGCCATATAAAGGAGCAAGGCAAGCAGAAAAATAGTAAGTTGGATCTGAAACGCTTGCATGTTCAAAAATGAATTCCAGAAATGCAAGAAAATTGCCATGTTTTTTCTTCATGTACCAAAATCCAGCAATAAAGGACTAAACCTTGATTAGTGCGGTCAGTAATCGGCACAGGAAACCCGTACGAGCCGAAGTACTTGTCTGTCAGTGAAATGTATTTCGCTCCTTCACGTCGAGCGCATCGTGCAGTGAACTCGGGAAACACGACTGTTCTGTACGCCGGAGTAATTTCTTTCCGTTGGTGGTTGAAATAACGACAGTGGACCGTGTCTCTGTCATGAGATTAGATAGTAAATGAGAGTCTTTCCTTGCTTTTGTTATCTAAGAAAACACATTCTTTGTTAAGCTAAAAAGGTCGTGTTCAACTAAAAAGATGGTAGAATCTGAAAAGTTCACCATCTAGGTTATTTCACTGGTTCTTTAATGAATTACCAGCCAAACGTGCGCCACAGACAATTATGAGTTCAGGAGTTCGTTGTCTATTGAGGCATAATACCCGATGTGAACTGAGTATTGTTCATGGGTTCAGTGGCTACAAGCCGAAGGAATTTCACTGGTTTCTATGCACTTCCTTTCCAGTGAGCTAATTTGGCACACAGTTGCTCCTGATCCTTGTTAGCTTATCCGGCACGGATGATATGTGAGATGCGGTTCGTGGGCAGCTTTTCCTATGCTTGGTATTGTGTAGAAGGAAAAAGCCTTTTCGAAAAAGCTAAATGACCGATCATTCGACTATTAATTAACTGCAGTTTGGTTTCATGCTATTCGTTGTTAGGGTTCACTTTATTGAAGAGAATAAGGACTAAGTTTAAAGAAATAGAGGAATGCCGAGGTATGCACAAAAGTTGGCGAAACACTTCAAAGCGTTAACAGCAATGTGGCTATATTGTGGGCCATAATATTATAATACAGTGGCAAATGCTAGCTTAACAAATTCTCTTTAATAAATGGTTTGTGTTTTTAACTCTTCAAATCATTCAATTACCGAGGAATGATGATTTAATGCTGAGAACGAGAAAGCCCATAACTGATACCAGCGTCGGGCGTCATGTTCTAAGCAAAAACAAGCAGCAGGAAAAACTCCTCTGCGATAGAAATTCGACAACAAATCTGATTTGGTCTCACAGCCCTCTTGTGCAAACCTCAAAATTTCAACAGAAACAATTACTTAAACAGACCCGTATTTATTCACTGATGTCATCATTACGTAGATGCGGTCCGGTTGCTCAAAGGCGGACAGCAGAGAAATGTTCATCTTTTGCCCTCCATGAAAAAGACGATTTGATTTCTTTTCCCCTTTGAATAAATGTATGCTTGTCATAATTTACTCACCATTCGACCAATTCCTTTTCGCTTCGCGGTCTCATAAAAGCTTTGCAGAGAAGCGTAGTCTAGTTCCTCAGTTCTGTTGCCTGCATAAATGAGAGGTGCTGAGTCTAATGAAAATTTTCATTAAAAATAAGAGAAACGAACTCTAACGAAAACCTAAAAAAGATAAAAAGGATAAAGCTATTGGCGTTGATCTATCCTTGAGGGATACGCCATGCATTCGACTTCATTAAGTACCGTTGGAGGTTGAATGCATATCTGGCCTTTACAATGACTCGCGGAAGCCTACCGATGTATCCAGCCAGCGCTGCTATCCTCTCAGACAAGTCTTCTGGTTCCAATTTACCTACCCAGGGATGGAGGGCTTGGTGGGCCGGGGTAGCAGGAGTCGATTCCACATGTTGTTGCAGTGCGCCACATCCAACGAACGAAAACTTAGTCTTTAAAAACTACAAAAATTTGAAATTTACATTAAAATAAAGACTATCCAACTTAACTCCTTCCGGGTTTTTAAAGAAAGGATGTAAAGATGAAGGGATAAGGATAAATGAAAGACAAAAATAAATCTGTTCACCAGCTTCGAACTTCTGAGAGCACTCAACAACAACTCAACAAATTTTCAGTTGTTTGTTACCAATTCAAAATCGTCGGCACTATACTGTACCATTAGATTTAACCAGTCGATTTTAGTACTGAGTATTATGAGTACTTCAGAACGCCAAATATTTTCAAAAAATCTCTAACCTGAACAGATTTCTTGGCAGTTACGCTTCGAACTCCAAGAAAACAGTTGTGGACTACGACTAGCCAGGATTGAATACGCTGCTTCGTGGATTTTCATTAGCACGGAAGTCGTTAGAAAGGCGAGCAACGATAAGCAGATTATTGTCGGTGTTTTGCATTCATTTAATTTCGTAGATTTCGCGTGATGAAAGAAAGAACGAGTTAGATGCAGTTCCCGCTGGAATTTCGCCATCTCCTCCCGACAACTGTAAAGCTAAACGAAATCGAAACAGTGAAAGGGTGTAAATGTTGAAGAAAGGATTATGAAGAAAGAAACCACAAAAAAGTTTAGTTCAAAGTTCAAACTTCCTTGAAATAGGAAGAATTTCAAGCTATACTATGCTTTATTCTCTTAAATGAGAGGGACCAAAGAAATGTTGCCGCTTGACACCAATATTCTCACAAGGCGAGCAAGAATTACTTCATTAGAAAACGTCTAAACGAAAAGAACAAGGCTAAGGACTTTGTGGAAGCGCTGCTTTTCTTGAAGAATAGCCAGAGTTATAAGCTCCGATCGACTACAGTCGTTTTGAACTGTCAAATATTTGAAAACGAATGACACGGATCGACATCAATCTCATTTGAGGCCACTTCCTATCTCAAGTTGATCTTTAGATCCGCGACTTGCATTGAATTCTCGTTCACATAGTGAAGATTGCAAGAAATATGGATATCCAGGATTAGAAAAGAAAACTTCGTTATTTTTTTGTTTCCGAAAGAGAGGCTTATCATTTCGTTCACCAAAGGTGTCTGACTCACTTAGGGAGTTCTCAGTTTTTGATCATGAGATGTTATCATGGAAATCTATAAATAGTTAGTGAAATACCAAGCGTTTATTGTTGAAGGGCTTCGTGAACAAATACTGAGCGTCTTTACTTCCGCACCAAATTGTTTTCTTTTCAGTTAACTGTTTTCGAAAACAATCAGGCTTTCAATTTATCGTTCGTACTAACTAGTAAATAAGAAAAACAGTTTTTTTTACTTGGGGTCGATTAAGTTCTGGCTGATTGGCTTCGTTTCTCTTTTTCTGAGTTGGGCCAAGCGATGTAGTAGTTGCAATTCTCATCATCAAATATACTGGTCTGAGGTAATCACTTCGAGAATGCCAAACTTGTTTGACATTTTTGGGCAAGGTATCTAACTTTCAGTAAAAAAAAAACAAAACTCTTTGTTATGATATTCGCTTTACGTTCAGCGGAAAGAATACCTTCGGTTGTTCCAGGTGTCCCTGGATCGAGAAGTCAACCTGATGAGCGAGTGACTTGTTTACCAAACAGGAAAAACTAAGTGATTTAGGGAATTTACAATGGCATTATGATTATAAAGACGATTGTAAGGACCAGTCTGTATCGTGGCACTTTCTCGAATTTACGGTTGGTCATCCCTTAGCAAAAGACCAGGAGCACTGGAAACTGTTTGGCAACGGTTAATAAGCATCTATCATGTAGTATCATAAAACTTTTACTTCGCTTTAAAATGGTTTTATTCTAAAGATACTTAGTCTCAACGCAGAGCCATTTTTTTGCTTTGGACTTGTGTTTTAAAACTGTATTTGTCTGCAGCGTCATTTGGAAGAAAATTTCTTTGCTTTTAAAAATTGTGTTTTATACCCATTCTAGAATTCATTTTTGCTAGGAACTTTGATCCATGGAAGAGGCTCAATTCCCTTGAGAAATAAGTAATCGCTTTTTTGTAGAAAATAATTCTGACCTTAAATTCAAACAATCACACACTACCGAGTAGCTGCTATAAATGTTATATTCCAGACGTTTTGCTAGAATCATAGAAATTTATTTATTCTATCACGGCAAAGCTCCATGTTTTTGGAGCGACCGCGAAAAACGTCTTTGTCAACGCTTATACCGTTTTCAGCATTGGTCCTAGAAGGTCCTACAGTAGGCAATGAACCTTGTAAATGCAGCGTTGACGAACACAATTCCAGCCCTCACTCTAGTCGCTGCGCGGCCTCCCATGGAAGACGATAGATCGTGGATCGGTGTCGCCTCGTTGTCTGTGTTGTGCTAAACAGTCTTCGCTTATGTCAGATCGATCTGATAACAGCTCCTTAGCAGTTTTTCAGGTGAGCCATGCCGCTAATCCACTTATGAACCTATAAATTTTTAGCTTTGCCCCTAAACTTCTAGTACTCGCCTACATATCTGAATAGTCTTTCGTAGTTCTGTTATTCTCAGTAGAATTCCCACTCGAATGGTAATTTGTTTATTGCTCAACATCTTCTATCTCCGGAATTTAAAGATTGTACGGCTAGGGGTTTTCCAAGACGTCAGCTCAGAGTGTAACAAATTGGTTAGCGGCGAAGTGTAGCGGTTCAGATTGATGTAGAATGTTAGCCACGCGAGTCCTTTAGTTGTTGTATTCATCTACCAACCTCAAACTTGGGTAATTAAACATTTTATACAAAGGTACAACACTAATAACATAATAGTAACGATAGAGAAGTAATGGTAGAGGAATGACACAAGTTAGAGCTCTGAGGTGTTAAGGCCTGTAGTGAAGTGAGGCTAACAATGAGATAATGGCATTCAAACATTACTATACCATTAATACAATATTAACAATAATAATGAGTTTACAACGAAGTAGCCGTTAGTTAGCCGTGGGCGATGCCGCGCCGCGTCTATCCGCAGCCGGTGCGGCTGCTGAAAGAGACAGTATGCTGGGGCCGGAGGGAGGAAACTGTATGCCGCGGAGAGGGAGACAGTATGCTGAGGTGGTGAAGGTTACAGACTGGCCGTGTTTCGGCCAAGCTATGATTTCAACATTATGGCGATGAGGTGCATTTTAGTGAATCGATGAGGACAGTAAGCTATGAGCTATGGACACTGAATGATGAGTCATCTACGGAACACAGTCAGATGGCTGGTTGTGAATAACGCTATGTCAGCAACGTGAACTTTGATCATCGGTGGGTGCCACCATTGCCTAAAGGTCAAGGGCCAGTATTATAAATGGCTACAAAACTGATAAGCCTATAGCGGCTTAACAGAATACATGGCATAAGTTGGCAGCTCAGCGGCCTTGTACGCATGGCGTACATTGTGGGAGGAATGGTACATGCCACCGATGGCGTTGCTAACAGAACGCATTTGGTAACACCCGCCACTACTGACATCGCACTGCAGACCAGCTGAGAAACGAGATGCAGTAATCTGCTGATTACTGAAGGATGAATGTGAATGTGTGAATGAATGTGATTGAATAAGAATAAATGAGTATGACTAAGAATGAGTTGAGGTGATTGAGGATGATTGAGGATGTGGTTGTGAGGAGCGGATTAACCGCGCTACCGATAGGGGGTAAATGAGTGATGGCATGTTTCCGCCGTCGAAGGCACCTGGCTTATATTGGCTGCGGGAGCCGCGTGCGTATGCAACCGCGGTTAATCTGGATTGTTGATCTTGGACCGCAATAGACTGTACTTAACTGCCTGAAACATCAAACGTCATTAGCTTCGTTGTTTCGTAAGGAAGTAGTAAACTGTTCCACTGTTACGCCTCCTTCGGATAAGCCATTGTCGGTTTGCTACTGAAGTCAAACCTGAATCGCTATTTTGCCTGAAACACCGAACATAATTGATCGAGAAGATTACAAAAGTTACATTGCGGTGTTTGATGTGCGACTGCGAGGCGGCCATATTTGTACTTCAAATTCTATTATTTAGATAGAGAACTTTTCCAGAGAGAAGTTCTCTATACAGAGACCCACTATGTACCATGTATCTTGGAGAAGACTCTCCCAAATGGATGATACCGTTACAGCAGTAATTTTTTTGTTGTATCATAATAATCCTAATGCAACATCAATAATTCGTGACTGCTACAATAGAAGAAACCTGCGCAAGTCGGTTACGGTCGATATTTTCATCGTTGATTGAAGCCATACTATTCAATTAAAGAGAAATTATGTTCATATGAACTAACCTTACTGAGCCATTGTGAGATTGGTATACGTCGTCGTTGCCGTTGTTGTTGGTGTTGTCCGTCGACGGCTGACGTTTCGGCGATTTCGCGTTCCTCACAGCCTGGACGTATTTTATGTAACAGTAGCCTTGTATTCGATAAAATATCTATAGTATTAATGAAGAGCAAACATATAAATAAACGCCATATTAGTCAAAAAGACTAGCCACCGTCCTGTTGCGAGTGGGACTGGCCCACGCCGTTGTTCACGTGGGGTGACGAATATATATATGTCCTAGCGCAGGTCGCACATAACCTGGCGCCTTTTTTCAAAATAATTTTTTAACCTAAGGATGTTGTTCGCTACTCCACCTGAACAACATGCGGACTGCCCCACTCGTAACAGCACGGTGAGTAGTCCTTTTGATCAATATGGCATTTATTTAAAAATCTGATCTTCATTAATACTATAGATATTTTACTGAAAATAATGCCAATGTTATATAAAATACGTCCAGGCTCTGAGGAAAGCGAAATAGCCGAAACGTCAGGCGTCGACCAACAATACCAACAGCAACGTCAACGACAACGAAAACGTATACAGCCTCGCATCAGCTCAAAAAGATCAGTTTATGAGATTATATAAATAAATATATCAATGATTTATGCCGAGGTTTATAGAAGGTCGGTCTTTTGAATCAACACGTATTTAATGGATGAGCTTGCACGAGGTTGATAAACAATACTTATTCGGCCAACGTTTTGATGTCTTCGTCTTCATCAGAGACGATGGGCTGAGTCGGTGGTCCACAGTTGTACGTCTTCGTCTTCACCATGTGATGTCTTCGTAGTCACACCTAGAAGGACCTACTTCTTCAGTGGATCACTGCACTAAAGGCGTGCCTCGCCCAGCAGTTCTCTTTTACACAGCATGGTTGCTGCTGATATGACTATCTGTTGATAAGAATTGGTTTTTTAAAGGCTAATCCAGCCTGCAGTAGTTGCTATTGTGTTAGCTAGCGCATAGCGAATAACAAGAAAATTTTTCAAGCCGACCGTCATTTAACTTCGGATAACATTCTTATCATGAGTTGGCAAAGTAATAGCAATCTTTTAACTATGCCCACTTTTTATTTACTGCCTTTTACAAGTTTTCACGACAGGGTATTATTTGTGAAACAACCACAGTGATGCTGAGATATTCGCAAAACTCCGGACCACAGGTGTCTGCGGTGGAGAACGAAGGTGCTATTGTCCTTTACGGGATCAACGCGTTCACCACTACACGATGCGGGTCCTTCGTTTCGCTTGTTTCTCAGCTAGTTCTATCGATTACTACCATCAGCAATCACTTGTTAGAGCTAGTCGAAAGCCAGGCGAAACGAAAGACCCGCATGGTATGATAGTGAACGCGTTAGCCCTCGGAAAGGGTAAAGGTAATAGTGCGTTCGTTCCCCACCGCATACACCTGCGGTCCGAAGTTTTGCAAATATCTCAGCACCATTGTAATTTTTTAACTGCTTATGAAGTTTCAAGAGACAGTTATGTGGGCTTACGCGAATTGGCCAATGCCATAATATGAGATTACAATAGTTTACAATCGTCAGTAACTACAAAGAGCACATGTAACGCAATGGTTAGAGATATTTTGCGATAAGTAATTCAGCCCTTCACCTCGAGCTCACGAAGCCTTCCATCCTCTCTGAGCTAGTGAATTGGTAGCAGACTTCTTTGAGAGAGAGAAAAACACTTAGCAAATAGTTAAGTGACAAAAGTGCAAATAGGCCAAATGTGTTCTATAACCTCTGACGATGCTTAGTGAAGTCGAAGGCACCGCCCATTTTCTAAGGAAATAATTAACGCAGTACACTTTATCTTCTGTCATTTACAGGATTTTCTCTTCGATATAGAAGATATTTCCCACAAAATTCTTAAAGAACTGAAAATTTCGCCGGATAATTTGCACGTTTTCGAAATTCACTAAATTTACAATTAGACAAAAAAACGATTTTGTCCTTTTAAAAACGTGAATTATCAGCTGGCCTTCAACCAAGATCAAATTCCAGGAAAAATCAATTGGTATAAAGAGTATCTCTAGGAAGAAATTTCTGAAAATCTCAAACGAATTGATTGCAAGCAGGGGTTACATTGTGTTGCTATCAGGTGAAAGTTGTTTTTTTTTCGAAGAAGGGCAGGAAACAGTCGCACCTTTTGAAAAATAGCAAAATAGGCGACGGCACCTTTATGGCGAATGTCTCATAACGTAAAATTATTCAGTTGAACGCAAACGATGTAACTGTTCTTGTAGAAACGGCATAATAAATTGGAGTGGGAAGCGAGACAATCACTTCAGAAGCAGCCCACCTCCATTTTCTATCCACCGTAACTAGCAACCCAACTGCAGTGGCACTGCGATCTAATCCCTATTTACTCCGTACTTCCTTTTTTCACGGCAACATACTATTCATTATTCCCGCAAAGGATAAACGCGGGCTTGCAACACAGTTCAGCTTCCGAGTTTTACTCACATCGCAGAATGGCTGCTGTTGTAATGGAAATTGCGGAGCTTCAAAATCGATTTATTTCATTCCAGTTATCCCTGTTCATTCTGTATTTTCTGGAATGCGCTTCTGGAGTAGAGAAGAAAAACTGGTCGATGGCATTTTCGCGATTGATGGCAGTCATATTGGTCCGAACAGAACGGATTTCAGGTGACGATCATGACTTTAAGGTTGCGTTATGCGTTCTACGAGTTGAACTCCACTTGTCATACGACTGAATCTAAACAAGTTTTTTGTATTTTTGTCTTTCTTTCAATCCACGTAAAGCCATTCGATGACCACATTTCTGTGCATATGTCTTTATTTTCAGTACCAAAATATTTGTTACATCTTCGACCAGTTTTTCTTCTCTACTCCAGAAGCCCTGAAGAATGTCATTGTATCAGTGAGAGTTCGACTGCGAAAATTGAAGTAGAGTCGGGAAAAAAACAGTGACAGAGTAGACGAAAGTAAGCCAATAATTCGCCGATGTGACTAGAACAGTGAGAGTAGAATCACGAAGACTGAGTTAGAGTCAGGAAAACTGCACAATGACGGAGTGGACGGAAATAAGCCAGTGAATTGCTAACACTTTTGCTTTCCTAATGCTACAACAGCAACCCTAACACTTGTGAATCAAAACTGACTTTTCGCAAACTACTGATAAACGATATTCCTGCAGCCAAATACATCAACGACGCATTTGAGGACATCATCGCCTTCGAATGAACGAATGGAAAAACTATAGGTGGAAGTACCCAGGATCGACTTTCTATTAACCTCGGCATTGGAATATGAATGTGTAGTTTTCTTGTTCAGCAATCGCGAGGTTTCTAAACAGCATACATTTACTTCCATAGAAAAACACAATACAATACAACGCTAGCTGACGTTTAAGCTATAGGTGGAAGTTTAAAATCCAGGTATAAAAAATAGCAAAACCAGCAAACTAGCCTCCTCATTAGAACTGTAAACTTCAGAATTGTCTTCCATTATCGGCACGCTTTTTCTTTGTGCATTCATCTTCTTCACTGTCGAGAAAGTGTGTCTTTCATTGGTTTAGGCCAATTTAAGTGGACTTTTGAAAAATTTTCTATTTCGAAAGGACAGATTCCACTCTAAGGCTTCTTTTCAACGGAAAACAATTGATTAATACTCAGTTTTTTCAGAATACCCAATCTGAATGTTCTACCAGGACTGCGAGTATAAAGCAAGAGTGAGGACTACCGCTAAAAGAGTGAATGGCTGGAGTAATCCAAGAAATAGCCGACTAAATCTTCGATGAATTCACAATCTTTATTCAGTGATTTCTATTCAAGCCAAAAAATCAAAGTGCAACTGCTTGTTACACTAGACTAGAAGGTTGGGCTACTTGTGGAAACACTAATCCATTGCAGATCTCTTCAACATCGATATGACCTTCTTCAATACGCAGAGGAAGTTGACCCAGAATAAACATGGAGCTCATTTGTTGGGGCCACTTCTAACACCAACTATGCACCCCTCTAATTCTCGATCGCAAACTTATGGTTACTCTAACTTGTAAAATACAATCACGGAATCCCGTATTTGAGTTCGAAAGTCGCGAATTTTAGAACTACTTCATTACGGACAGGCAAGCTAAATGAAAATTTAATTTCTGATCAGTATTTATTTGGAGTATGTAGTAGATACCTCTTTAAACATATTAATTTACCGGCTATGCAGTCCTTTCCAACTCGGGCTAGCACTGAAGTCCCGTTCAGTGGACTTCGCTTATTCAATTTTTTCCGATTTCTACATTGTACTTGCAGTCGAATTGGCTGGCCACCGGCTTCTGTTTCTGCATGCTCTCAAAGACTTTAAATGGGTCCTTTTCAAAATCACTTCTGAACTGCCAGTCGTCACAATGCCTCAGCTTTTACTTGCTGTCAACTTTTTTTGTTTATGGCGGAGTGAGATGTGAACTACAACCTCAAAACGAGCAAAACATTACCAAAACTCAGAGCCTCATTTGAGTTTCGAACCTGCGATTTTCGTTACCGGATGCTCATGTGCAAGGGACCACAGCAAGACATGTGATTTCGATGGCAGCTTCAGCATAACTAGGATCAATGCCCATTTGTGCTCACAAGATGGTTACCCTTGACGGGTGGTTGCTGATAGTACGTTACAGTGAAGAAAAAAACTAACCAAGAAAAAGGCGAAGCAAGGTCCTTTGTTGCTGAGATGATTAGTAGGTGTGCCTTCGAAGCCCAGCTGAGTTTCGGAGTCCTGCGCATATCTTAGCATCCATGTGGTGGCAGTTATAAGTTTTGCAGAAGATCTTTATGATTTTCCGCTTCCGCAATGATTCATCTTTAAGAAAATTCTTTTGCAGTTAATCTGCACAAGGAATAGGCTTGCTCGGTCATTTTCAACTGGTCGGCCGAGCACTCATAGAATGTCATAAAAGTTGTCATCGTACTATAAGATTCAGAGATGTAATGCAGTAAGATCAATCCGGTGTGTGTCGAAAAGAAAAAATGATGTCGATCTGAGGACATCCCAGCGCGGCGATCACGAATTTTCAGGAAAAACCACGCTACTCTAACATTCAAGAAATAGGAGTAAAAGTCTGTACATCCAAATTTTGCAGAAGAATCGGTCTCCGAATCCGTACACCTCAATGGGTGGTGCATCCTGCAAAACTCAGTGCTATATTTACTGGCATACAACGTAGCATATGTATGCAGCGATAGGGAAATAGCGGCGTGGTTAGTGATGCAATCCTTTGGCAGAAGAAGTGATAGTTCGACTCCTTATCAACACTCTCCTTAATCAACCCAGGTATGCCTTAGCCAGGTTGCAAGAGAATCAGCTAGACCAGCATTCCGCGACATTCACAAGAAAAACGAATTCCTCAAGCAACAGCTAAACCAACACGCGAGGATTCGAAGCTTTTCGTAGATGATAGGTGCAAAGGAAATGAATCGAATTCAGGAAATGCCGAGATCCGAACAGCAGGTGTGACAACGGGTTATGTAAAATGTTATAAAACAAAGAGCCTAGCAATAGTTTTAGAAGCCCATTTAATCTCGGTGCAAGTAAGCTATACTCATATATTTACGATTCTTTGTTCACTATTCTAGTAATGGCTCTGAGATACAGTTCTCTGGGATACCAAAACCATCAAGAGGTACCGTGCTAGGACGCATAGTGGTTTCCGAAAAGTGCGTGGTCATTATTAGCTTTGGGTCCACGTTTTTCGCCTAGTCAGCCCCATTTCTAAAACAAATCTGCGCAGGATTACGTGCAGTCAACATGAACTTCAAGATCAACTGCGCTGTAAAGCTAAGCTAGAGAAGTTTGTGTTATCGAAAACCAAGTAGTAAAAATATACTAGTGCACTAGCTCATCTCTCGTCATTCCAACGTGAAGAAAACACTATGGGAGAATAGAAAAGGAAGGAATCGCTAGATTTAGGACGAACAATATCCATTTCCAATGACTACGAAACAGTCTCCATTTGGGTCAGATCAAAGGGTAGGGTAACGCTGCACAATAATGTTTCAAACCTAAAGAAGTTTCTTTTTAACTTATCCATCATTTTAAACGAAAAAAGTTGAACCATTAAAAGGCTTCCAAGAAGAAGTGGTCCTGGAAATCTGTGTCAGTTAGTTACTTCCTTCCTAACGCTCCACGCCGTCAATAAGTTCGCAACCACCTCTAGGATCGCTCGTGCAGCAGAGAAATCTGTGTAATCTGTCCTAACGGCTCAGAATGGAGTTGCATGAGTCCGGACGAATACTATATATATATATATATATATATATATATATATTGATTATTTTAGAGTTAATGTCATGATCCTCGTGCAGAAGTCAAAGACATCAACGTACAAAACTCTTGAAGAGTTTTGGATAAATTTCAAAAATTCAAAGATGAACGGAAAGCCGAATAGGCCTCACTATCACGCGCGACCTGGCGCCTTGTTTCAAAACGGTTTTTTGACCTCTGGATGGGTCTCGCTCGCGGTCCCACGTGAATGACACAGGACCAGTTCCACTCGTAACAGCGCAGTGAGTAGCTCTTGATTAATATGGCGTTCGTTTATATGTTAGATCTTCATTGATACTTAGATTTTTCTCACCGAATAATTAAACTATTCCTGTATAAAATACGTCCAGGCTCTGAGGAAGGCGAAATCGCCAAAACGTCAGGCATCGGCGAACAGCAACGACGACAGTAACGGCAACTATACCAACCTCCCGCTATCTCAGAAAGGTAAGTTCATAAGAGCATATAAATAAATATATCAACTGTTTATACCGAGGTCCACAGAAACTCGGTTTTTTAACTGTTTGTCTTTGCTTTTACGGAAAGAATTGGTATAAGTGGAAAAAATTTCCTTTGATAAATCACAGACGAGAATTGATTGAGTTATTTCTCAAAAAGAATAAAAATGCACTCTGTAGAGGTCCGATTAAGGAATGTCTAGGTGACCATGGCTACGGCATATAGGAACGTTAGTAAAAGCTCTTTGTAGCCTTGTAAGGCCACTCTCCTTAGGCGAATGGCAAAGGGTTGATGGAAGAGGTGTATATTAGTGGAGTGGTTTTGATAGCTTGGACGCTTGGATACCCGTCCTCACACTTGTGCGGGCCCCAACATGTTTTCCAGTTTTCGGAGCTCTTAAAGTTCGACAAACGACTTTATCTCAAAGGAACATATCATACCTCTTACAGAAAATGTCATATTGTTGTCTACATAAAGTCATATTGTGGTTTAGTCTTTACTGCAGCAGTGGCAGCATGATGTACATTGCTAACAGTGCGATGCAGTTTCTAATGACTCATTCAGTTTTTTCCAAATTCACATATGTCACCTTTGCGTCATTAATCATCTAATAATTCAAACACGCCTGAATAAGCTTCATTCGTCTTCTCACTCAATAGAAATGATTTGCTCTTTGCATGATTTGTGCACTGCTGGGTTAGCTGACACAAGGATCATCACACACATTCTGCAAAGTAGTTTGACTTCATAGTTTTTGACTATAATTTAGCTACATATTCGTCGTTTGTCTTTTGATGTGGCTCCTTTTTAATACCAAGGAAGTTAATAAAATTTTGAGCTCTTATCTCAGCTTAGATCATCCTAGCGAAAAATAGCTCGCCTATGTGGTAATTAACACCCAGAAGGACTCTACACTCTTACCAGCATTCTTATCAGCTTTTCTTCTGCACTATATTTTTATTGTTCGCGAATCAAAACCAAGATCCTCATTCTATCTAAACGCTGTCTTCAACTGCCTGCTTTTAACATATTTTACCTAGATGTTAGAACTTTTTAAAAGTGATTCCAAGTACAGCGAGCGAACATTGAAACATAACAAAGCTGTTTCGCTCACCCCATTTCCCATCGTTTAGATATTTTTACTGAACCGTGATGTTCATTTCAAGAAGCTAATCTTAAAAAGCAAAACTCGTTTGCAATGATCTTCGGCCTGAAGCTTTTTTATTGGAAAATTCTTCATGTTTGCTCTAATAATATTAGTAAAAATGCAACTTTCTATAAAAAATGCTTTGCTGAAAAACTACCAAACAACAACTTCAAACGGTATTCACAGTAACGTTCTATAAATCCTCTTATTCATCGAAAATCGCTCCACTCACTCTTTTTCGCATAGAGATCGACGTTCATCACATTCATCATTTGAATTCACATGTTCCGCTGAAGCTCTACCATGGTGACTGACCACTGCGAAACCCCATGGTGTCTTCGAAAGTGGTAGTTTTGTTGAAAAATTCGGATTCTTTCGAATTTCGAACGCTTTTATTGGCAACATTATTGGCCTTCTTGTTGGTGATATTAGTTGTGTTTGTAGTGATTTCTTCATCGACCTCGTTCCTATTTTTTAATTGTTTATGACGATTCTTCTTTCTGAAAAGGTCGGAAGCCGTTTCGAGCACTTTTTTCCCTCCGGAAGGTGGCGGTTCTTTCTTGCCGCCTACTTTTTTGAAAGCATTCACAGCATATTTTTCCGATATTCTGTTGCCATCCTTCGTTGAATGATGGTGCAACGTTTTGAAATTCTGGTCATCCTCCTTATTTATAATTTTCTTAAAGTTATTTGCAGTCATAATACTGCTGCTAATCGTTTCCAGCGTGCCTTCATCATTTCCTTCCTCTATTGTAGATGAGGTGTTCATCCCAAGTTCAGCGTCATCACTTCTTTCGGCTATTTCCTTTCGCTTAGAAACATTCTTTAATTTATTAGTACTATTGACTGCTGGAGTTGTTTCCAGAGTGAAATTAGCGTGCATTCCTTCATCTTCCGAAACCACGGCGACTTCGCCTTCACTTTCGCTTTCTGCAACGCCTGTAATGATATTGTAAAACGCAAACTAGACTACATATGCAAAAAATACCCCACAGAAAGCTTTAACATTAAAAAGTGAGATGACGTTGACTGATCAGCTTAAGCGAAAGTGAATTCCGAAGATTACATATTTACAGTTAGTTTGACTCGAATAGTGTACACATTTCTCGCTGCATTAGAACTTTACTTCACTGGCACCACTTTTCTGTCATTGTGGGATGTCGAATGTGAAATCTGCGACATGGAAGAGAACAAAAAAGGAAAGTGTGTGTCAACTGCCCTTATGACCAATGTGTTTTCTTGATGTTCAGTCTTTCGTTCCCAATGTCCGTCTGTCATCAGCTCTTCTTCCATTTCATATTTTCCGCATTTTAAATACGAATTATTTGACTAAAGTCTGAATTATGTAGTCCAGATTGAAGCCACAATTCGCTTGGAACTGCAGTTGTTTCTCACAGACACGGTCAATTTTACGCCTTTGTACTAGTGAAACCTCCACTTCGCGTTGCTTCCCGTGTCTAAAATGCACTAGATACATGTGAAATGTTGTTTCCATTCCCTTCCATGCAATTTGATTTGTGTTATTCACTGCGCGAAAAGTTTTTCCTAAATTAGGCTTTTTCCCCGTTCATTCGCCGTCTACCCTTTTCCACACTTCGTCAAGCATTTTTATTGACCTTCTTCCAATTCCCTTTAATAAAAGAAATGAAGCTCTCGGCGTTGATCAATTTTTTAGGGATGTGCCATGCGTTCGACTTTATTAAGCATCGTAGGAGTTGAATGAATACATATCTGGCTTCTACAATAACTCGCTGTAGCCTACCGATGTATCTAATAAATACTGCTATCCTCCCAAATAAGTCTGGTACCAATTTGCCAACCCGAAAGGACGGAAGGCTTGGTGAGCCACGGGAGCGGGGGTCGATCCCATTTGCAAAGCAGGGCGCCTCGGACCATTGCGCTGCTATCGCAGGAATTGCCGTTTGTGATACAGGCCCCTTCATCTCTATTAAAAGAAGATGTTTGAGAGGAGGCGAGTAGCGCATTATTGGTTGAGACAAGCGTGCTAACGATCATTCCGAATACTCTGTTTGTTCAACTGCGTCTCAGACTCAACAAGCTTTTCTTTCCTCTGAAGTCGGGATATTGGAATTAGAATTATCTGCGAAAAAATTGGCTCTTTGCACTCCAAGTGGGATTCCCTACTCTGGCCATCTCAGTATTTCAAGGAGAATCGACTCCACCAGCATTCCATGGACATTCATAAAGACGACAGTCCTCAAGCACCACCGAACCCATTCAAGAAATGTTCGAAGGTATTCCTAGATGATGAATTCAAGAAAACCATTCGAATGTAAGATGTGGTGCGATATGTGCAGAAAATATGAAGAGGACTGGTGTAGAAAAGTGTGGTAGAAGGGCTGGTGTAACGCGGTGGTTAGGAGTGCACTCACAGGATTGTTCATTGATTCGATCGCTCACCCCGAGTCAATCAAGCTTTCCTTCTCTCTGCGTTCAGCAACTTGTTATGAAGCTTATCTAGGAGGGTGCAACGTTGACTTGACACATCTATAGGCCTCCACAAGTCATTGTATAAGCCAGATTTGTATTTACTCGTCTCTAAGATACTTGATGAAGTCGATTTAATAACACATTCCTCCAAGACTGATCAACGCTGAATGCTTTATACTTTTATGTTTAATATGACTGAAATATAAGCAAGGCAAAATGAAGCGACTAAGTGCCTGAGTGGAGTTGAGCGACGTGGAGAAAAGGTCTGAAGATTCGGTTCAAGCCATTAGTCGAGATTCGACAAATACTGCTAGATGCGTCATCTGAACGTCCCCACAATTTTTTGATTTCCCAATATGATACTCATTTGTACAAAAATGTCAAAAATGAACGAGTGTGTGCAGAAATTTTTTGAAAGCAGCAAAACCATTAAGTTGTTCTATCATTTGTCAGCTTCAATGAAGACTCGAGCTCCTTGCTGCTCATTTCAGCTAACACACTTGTGAGGAAACTTCCAGTGGCTGCTCCATTGGCGTGAATGGCACTAGCTGCCCATTGGTCCGGAATATACAACAATGAACTCAACAGCGGTTTGCTCAAAATGTTTAACATTTACATGCGAAAATTTAGCTAAGAGCACGAGCTATCTTGGAAACCTGTGTCATAGCTAAAGAAACTTTGGCGTAAAATAACAAACCACGTACTGATTCAGAAGTACAGTAGTCTGCCTGTGACGACAACTTGAAAATGCTCCGGCATAGTAAGCTCGGTCTCAAGCAATCCGAAGTGCTCGTTCCGATTTTTCTTCCCGATCTCGCAATGTTCGTGAGAACAAAAAGTCCATTTGTGTACTTCAGGTAATAAATGACTTCGGCTACCTGTCTGATTCGTTATATTTCAAATGAAGTTCCATGTTTCACGCAAAACTCAAAGGATGCCATTTTATTCATCACGAAGTGATTTTTCAGTCACCCTTTAGCACCACTGTATTCCCAAAGATCATCATTTGCTTACATTATATTAATTTACCTTTCATATCTTATTTATGCTCTGTTTCTACGATTTACTACTTCCCACGACAGGTACGATTTGTTGTCATTTAAAACAAAAACTCACTCTGCTCTGGATAATTCCGCAGATATTGTGGTAGATTGCGATATTCTTCAGGAACCGTGTTGAAAATGCTGTTGCTGCAAAAGGTAAGCTGATAAAATAAAAATCAAATTGTCCAAACTTCAAATGAAAACGAAACAATGTGTGGTTTTTTTTACATAAAATACGTAAACGCTTCCAAAGACACGTTGGTATTGTTGTTTGACTCGATTTCTCTCGAAAACATTGGCAGAAAAAGTTCGACTGGGTCATTCTTTTGTTTTCATGATGGCCACTGCGCTCCACGGGTCCTTTTTCAGTTTCATGTTTTTATGAGTTGAAATAGTCTTGCGTGTGGCGCAGTCGCCGGAGGCGCCGTGCAACACACACGCGGAATCGATCGCTGCCACCATGGTCCACAAAGTTTCCATCCATCCGGAGTCCGCAAAATGGTACCAGACTTATCCAGGAGGATAGCAGGAAAGGCTCGATACATTGGTAGGCCACCGCAAGCATTGTAAGAGCATTCAATCACCTCTAAACGATACCTAATGAAGTCGAATACATGGCGCATCCCTCAGGGATTGGCTAATGCCGAGAGCTTTATCCTTTTTTTTTATGGTGAAATATTTAAAAAAACATACTAAATTGAGCTCCAGATAGCGAATGAGAGTAGAATTAGAAGAGCAACCATCATAACAGATCGCTTTTTCATTCTGCTCCTTACTCCTTGAGAATCCGCAAGAAATGCTTTCATCTCTCCCAATCTCAGCTATAATTTCGTAAGATTTTGCTTAGTTTTTAATTTAAGGTATATCTGTCTTTAGAGAATACGGATAAAGACCCTAAGCAGTATAAAAGCATCACTTAAGTGCCACGGTGAGAAAAGCGCCTACATTTAAAGTAATCCGAATAAGTCTTTGACACAAACAATTTTGCAGCGTTCATTTGCATCATCGATGTTTTCGACCTTTCTTCTTCTTATCATCAGAGTTAAATGTGACTCATAAAGTATAAGATTTTTGATATAACAC
The DNA here is from genome assembly GCA_900624975.1 of Angiostrongylus costaricensis. Taxonomy (NCBI): domain Eukaryota; kingdom Metazoa; phylum Nematoda; class Chromadorea; order Rhabditida; family Metastrongylidae; genus Angiostrongylus; species Angiostrongylus costaricensis. Next base: position 22,787 of record UYYA01000411.1, read on the forward strand.
TATAACACTAACGCTAACAAAAGGTACCACGATTTCCTCAACCGTTCTTTAGACAACAAGAGCCAATTAATGAAGTTGATGTTAAATTTCGGACGTTTACGAATGAAACTTTCAAAGTCCTTAATCACCATCGCGCCAAGAGATACTGCTCCAACCTCACTGAAATACAAAAACGTGGTATGCGGGAGGTACGAGAGCCGATAAGATCGAAAAACACAAGACCATCGGTTAGTGATAAGGGTGGAGAGTTCGTTGTAATTTCCCATCAGTTAGATGTTAAAATAACGGAAAACACCTTGAAGATGCTTCCCTTTATCGTCCGTCGTATGAGAAGGAAAATTGAAAAAAAAATTAATACTGAAGGTTAAACAACGAATGAGTTAAAGTGGCAAGAGCGGCTGGGTTAAAACCATCAGTTATCTCTTATCTCAGAGTTGGCTTACCAACATGTCCCGTTCTGTACTTACTTATCAAAACCCATAAGTTACTATCCAGCGATGATCTCGTGTCTACCAATCCATCGTTATTTAAGGTTAGAGCTATCGTTAGCTGCGTGGAAGGACCAACAGATAGAATAACGTGGTTAATAACCCTAATACTTAGTTGTTGAAGTACATTCCAGCTCATCTAACGAACACCCAAATGTTACTGGATCGTCTACGTAACGCGCGACCAAACAGCGCGTACGTGGTGGAGTCCCTCGACGTTACTACCCTCTATGCGAACGTGTCGAATGACTCCGCTATGTAAGCCATAAGCGAGCTCCTTATACAACACGAAGGTACAATAAACTTGTACGGCTTCTCGATTCAGTAGTTGACGACACTCTTAAAGGAGTGCCTAAACTGCTCAATCTTCAGATGGTCCGGGAAGTACTACGCACAAATGAGAGGGCTGGCAATGGGACAACGACTAACACCAAGCCTTGCCATTGCATTCACGTCTAAGGTGGAAGCGCCAGTAATCGACCTCGGTCCGTTACCCTGCTGTAGATATATAGATGACTATTTAGTTATTTGTTCAACACAAGAGGGAATTGACAGATGTTTCGAGTTGTTGAACGAATAGACAGAGTATATTAAATTCACCCGAGAGAAACCAAAACAAAACTGGCTTCCATCTCTCAACGTGAAAATAAACCTATCAGAAAACGGCTACATTACGAAATTGTATCGAAAGCCAAGTAATAAAAACATCTTGGCTCATCAACTTTCCTCTAACCCCTCTCACACGAAAAGGGCGCTTGTGAGAAACATGTTCAGAGCAGCTACCAGCGTGTGCACAGGAAGACAGCAGAGAGAGGAGTCCCTGAACTTGGCGCGACAAATAGCCATTTTTAATGGCTACGAAACCGTAGCTCGAGATAGGTGTAGAGGAAACCACAGGTATCCCAACGATAACTCTAGCAACAATAAGGTCCCGTTTATACTGCCCTTCATTTCAAATGAAGTAAGTGCGGGTATAAAATGCTGTTTAAGAAAAACCAGCCTAGAGAATTCGGTAAAGATAATCGAAATACCACCGAGTAATCTAAGACGTCAGCTAGTTCGTAACCGCCTATACGACTGTCTATGTGCAACCCAAAATTGCATAATTTGCCCCAATGGTAGAGACGGTGACTGCATGAGTTCGGGTACAGTCTATCTGATCTCTTGTAAAGCGTGCGAGGGCGAATACGTTGGCTAAACGGTTAGACCACTCTGCATACGTATAAAAGAGCACCTAGTCGGCAAACATAAGCCACATACTCCACTAGGCACGCAAAGACATAACGGAGAAGATTTTGAGGCATGTGTCATGATCGTCGCACGCGAATCAAGGACACAAGAGCGCAAAACTCTCGAGGCATTCTGGATTAATTCCAGGAATCGGAAAATGAACAGCAGCGAAGAATGCATCATTATCACGCGTGATATAGGGCAGTATATAAGACTGTTATTCTGATGGGAGAGGCACATTATGCTTCCATGTGATTTTTGTGCGGTTGGTCTTCACGCGACATGCTTAGTGGAAACCTCGTAGAGAGCGGTGAGTGTGCAAAGCTGCGTTCAATGTGATTAAAATCTTGGTTTAGAGTTTCTTTGTTTGGTTATGGAGGTGTCTGGCCGAATAGATTGCTATCAACTTGACCTTTCGAGGATCTGAGGAGGGCGAAATCCGCCGAAACGTCAGCTTATTCGTGAATAAAGAATAATAACACCTCGCGTTTGCTCAACAAAAATACGAAAAATTAGTTGAAGCCATTTTCCATTTTATTTCATTCTAGCGATCTTCTCCATCCATAATTTCTTGTTGGTGCGCGCATAGTACAGTGGGAGTATACCCACTGTATAGGGCACTTTTCAACGCCGAAGAGGGCCAGCCAAGTCCTGCTTCCTTCTGGGATCGGGAAAAAGTACCAGACTTGCTGAACTCGTTTTAGCTCCAGTGCGCGAAAAGCTGGCCGTTTTCTGTGATGATTACGCGAGGATGCTTTGTGCGGCTATGATTCCAACGACAATCGACGCAATCGACATCCAACTGCATTCAAAAGACTAAAAACCATCAAATAGCAGCCAAACATAGGCTTAAAATCCGAAGACCTTCGTGGACTATGGATTCGAGAAAATAATTCAAAGAAGTGCCCATGTCCGTATATTCGTTATGTCGGGACCAGTAGAAGACGTACCAGCGCAGCACTTCATCTGTTCGTCCTGTTTTTTATCCATCATTGGGGACTTTGGTCGTGTTTGTACTTGGGTTTCACACGCAGCGTATGGAACTGTGGCATTTTTTCCTCATTTGCAAGTTGAATACTAGCAGAACGTATTTCCGCCCGTAATGCAGCGTTACTAATAAGGATGGTTGGCCTCAGCAGTTGCCTTCCTTAATAATTTGTGATTTCTATTCTTCCAGCACCTTTGTACTCGGTGACACATTGAAGACGATGTAATAAAAGGAATCTTATAATTCTTTCATGCTGTGGGTTAGCGTTTGAGCCAGATAGAAGCCTTCTACAATGGCCGAAAAATCTGAAAGACTACAATTTTAGAATGTTCTTGTTTAATATTAGTTGAAACATAAGCTGATTACAAGAACATGTGCTAATTTTGATCACGCACTATTGTTGAGGATCCCACATTTCTGCACGGAGAATCTCATGCTCGAATGGTGGGGCGTCTCGTATTTTTTGAGTTTTCTTGATGTTCATTCTACAACACAAAGCTGGCAAAGCTGGAAAATGTGGATCCTTACGAGCAGGAAGACGTTTTGAAGACCATCGAGCAAAACAGTGTGGATTCGATTCTGAGATACTTGCAAAATAAATAAAAAATAGATAAAATAAAAAAAATAGAGACAGGCGAAACGAAGGACCCGCATGATGTGGTAGCGAACGTGTTACTCCGCGGAAAATAGAATAGCGCGTTCGTTCCCCACTGTCATTAAAAACAGTAGGCAGTAAATAAAAAAGACTAAGATTCGATTCTATGGAAGATCTCGCCAGTTCTTAATTTTACAAAAGTCTCCTTACATTAATTCCTTCTCAGACAAGGTAAGAGAGTTGAAGCCATTCTAACTGTTAGACATGCCTCTATATTATTCGTGCATTTATGCTTAATAGTAAAAACTTCAGCTGTAATATATTATGGCATATAAATGAAAAAATAAATGAGTTAAAGACAGTGAAGTGGACGAAACCTAGTTTCTTATGCGAATGAATATTGATGATTGAGATTTGAATTGAGATACTGCTTCAGATTATGGGCGAGATTAATAGAAGCCCGCTCATGAAGTCCTTTGTATTGAACCACTTTGGGGAAGTCCTTGTTCCATGTAAACACTTGACCTCTTATTATAACATCACTTTGTCTCGTGTTTTGAGCCTGGTAAGGCGAACTTTGTCATGATCTTCGCGTCCTTGTTTTCATTCCACGTACCCCTTTTTGAATGGCTTTGTGTCGACTTTACCCTTTGCTAGCCTTTGCAGTACGGCTCCCAAATTTTTGTGACTACCGCATCGACAAGACGTCTATTTTCTTATCACTCTTACCACGAGTTGATCTCAATACATGTCTGCCGTGCTGCACGCTCCAGAAAAGGGCTCCTTACCCCTTTTCTTGGGCTTCCACCTCTATAATGAAGGTTTCCTATGCGTTTTGTTAATAATTGAAAAATTTTCCATCCGTGCATTTAAAAGCTTCTCTATCACAAAATTATTCGTTGTAGACAATTAACATTCACTTTTCCTTATTTTATTTATGCAACCCTTTTTCATACCTACTTCACCAATTTCGGCACAATGTGCATAACATTCGTTTCCTCCCACATATCTTCCAGGAAGTTCTTCGAGCGTTTCGCGTGTATGGTTGGTTCTTATTGAGGTTTGTCGTCTTCTCACTTGAACTACAGAAGGTGGTCTTTCTCTGAGATAATTTTGGTGCCAATTTCTCCTGCTCGTCTGCTACTAATTTCCTTTCACAAGAAAGATAGGATACCCGCCTTGCTGAGCACAAGGCGGGTACAACCAGCACTGTACTCGACACGACCGGCTTCACTAGCAGAGCTATTCCTCGCCCTGGTTTGCACCATTTATGGATTAAACGTTACTCTTTTTTGCATCCATAGATTCAACGTAATAACCATGGTTCATCATAGTAATTGCAAATAAAATAGCAATCGATTACTAGGTAAAATTGATCCTTATGTGTTTAATGCATTGCGGACTAGCTTTGGGTTACGGAAGTGCATATAAGTTTGAGAACTTGATACCCTGCTTTGCTTAGTTGTTCTGAGGGTATATAAAACTTTCTTAGATGTTTTGTTAATTTTAAATTCAAACTTTCGCCGGCTGTGTGGAACTACATTGTGAATTACTTCTCGACATCTCGTTTATCCAACAACTTTGCAATTCGAATAAAACGCTTCCAAGAAAAAACTGAGCTTTTTAGGCTACAAAAGTTGAGGACTTTATTCTTGTAATTTATTACATGGTCCTACATTACAGGTACCCAACTGCGCGGGCTGTGATTCTTTTTGCATCCTATCCATTTGCTCACATCCATCCTACACGAAAAGCTCTAAACATTTTGCGCATGGCTTCGACTGCTGCTTGAGGATTTCTTCGTCTTCCTCACGAATGTCATTGATGCTGATGGATTCGATTCGAATCCTCCGATAACCATTCTGGGCCGTTCCAAAGTACACAAGAGGAATTGACGTTGTTCCAGAACAGTTTGATACCAATTTCCTACAGCAGGTTGACGTCAGGCATGTTAGACCAAAACAAAATCAAATTGTTACATAGGTAATCCATCCATATAATGGATGGGATCGCTGCCATTGCGCTACCTCTGCACTACCCGCTTCCAGATCAAAATTTTGCCACCGTTTAATAAAAAGTATGCTCATTGTTTGCAAAAATCATGTAAAGTTTACCGACCTGTACTCTAATAAATAAAGCTTGCTAAGATCTGAGACATGTTTCTTTAGCGTTGAAAAAGTTGTGCATTTGCGAACGCGTGCGGATAAACCAAGGCATGATAACGGTACCATTTGAGGAAAAATCACTCGCAAAGAGATTGCAAAAAAAGAGGCAATCAGCTATTTCGAAGGCTACAGTTCCAAAAATGGTTTCCGAAGCTTTAATCAGCTCTATGTTTGCCACCCTCTTGAGCTTCAATGAGGTAAAAGAACAGCATGTCTAATGGTTCGACCACCTCAACCATTTCTTTGAATGCAACGCAACTCAATAGACTAGACAACATGTACAAGATCAAACTTCCCATCAACTTATCAGATACGAAAAAATTAATGGGATAGCGGAATAAAGCACTCAGCGTCGATCAATTGCTGAGGGACGCGCCATTCATTCAACTTCATTAAATATCGTTTGGAGGTAATTGAATGCATATCTGGCCTTTACATGGTCTTTACATGATTCACGGTGGCCTACCGATGTATGAGCCAGTGCTATTATCCTCCCAGACAAATCTGGTACCAGTTTGCCGACCCTGAAGGGATGGAACGCCTACTGGGCCTAGGGAGCGGAGATCGATCCTATGTGTATTGCAGGACACCTCCGACCACTGCGCTACACGCGCTCCCTGCTGTGGATATATTACAAAGATCCAAGCATTTCATCGAGTCAAAAACTGGCAGTGAATAACAGAGCAAAATAAGACGAGCGTAATGCTCCCCATTTGGAAGGATGAGGAGAAAACAACTCTTTTTACAGCACACAACACTGCGATATTTACAAACACGTCAAAACTTGAGAGCTGCCCAAAGCTGTAATAAGTGGAATTCGATTGTGGGCTTTAAAGACTAAATAGCAGTCTATTCTCTGTATATTAGGCATCCAAAGTAAATGCGGGTATATTATTGGATCACAGAGACATATCATATCTAGGGGGCCTTAGGATATATGGCGTATGAGAGCAAGCATTTGTAAAGGGTCTACCTGAGGTATTCACAGAAACACAATTTCGTAGTTGACCACCAGCACCGCTCTGAATAGACCACATGCAGTCCAAAAATATCCAGGGGTTGTGTTGAGTTAACAGCGCATCGAAGTTTGAGATAAGCTACAGGATATGCTAGGCAAGTTCGTACTAGGTGCGACCAATCTACAAAACATACTTGTTTAAATTGCTTCAATGCTGCTCATCAAAAATATGATGTCTTTTGTCCGAAGTAGAAATCCAACTTATTAATTCCATACTATAACTTTCCCTAAAGGTTTACCGCCTCATCGTAACTGGGAGGTGTTTCTGGGTGTCGGACTGCGATCTACAGCGGGAGATTCATCCCATGGCAGGGTCTCCCAAGCTGGTAAGGAGTCCGGCGTTTCCATCAGGAAGCCCAGCTAGGAGTAAACCGATTTCAGAATCCACCGGTTCCACCACTGCCTTTTTCGTGCGAAGATTCTATTCAGCCACAAGCTGAAAAAGAAATCTTGTAATCCAACAGAAAGAAAAAGTCCAGCTGTATAAGAAGGGAGCATCATAAACAAAATCCTATCTAGCCGTGGCAGGTAGATTTAAGAAAACTCGACTGAAGACTACTATGTGCTTGTTAAAGAACTTAGATACTGTATAAAATTTGCCTCAGTTTTTCAAGAAAGAATACTGGACCGTATTTCCATCACCAACAAGGAGTACCTCGAGAAGGGAATGAATCTGAACCTTGATCGTACTGCAACATATCTAACACGATAGGTAATAAATGCCAGCCAGATCCTTGCCAAAGGATTTACATCGGTATGCGTAGAAAAGTTAAGATCTAATCTGAAAATTTGCCGTCGGGATATTTGCGACGTAATGTTCCGCTATCTACCTGATGAACGAGGATCAGATAACTAAAACTTTCCGACCTAATTAGGGATTTATTACGGAAAGATTCTACACCAACTCTTCCGTTCCAGAACTCCCACTGGAGAAAAACTACCTGAAATTCTCTCTTCTGAAGTTCGAGTTGTGAAATGAAGCATGAAAATAGGTGCTGCTCAGGACCCTATAATATTACCTCAAACGTTCTCACAGCCGAAACCAACAACTTAGACATTTTTCTCGCAAGCTACATGATATCCTGCCTTCAAAAGGAAAATTCGCACGCTGGTGGACGACGTCGTACACGGTTATGCCCTCTGAGCTATAAGCTAGGCAATGTATAAGGATAATTTCTTGTGGAATTTCTCTAGAGAGGTTTTTTGACTCGTTTAAACAGTTTTTCTGCTTCATTCTCTGAAAGTTTTCTTCAGGGATTTCTCGGCGCTATATACAAATCGCATTGGATTTTTGGAATATTTTTTTGAGAAACCCTTCAGTGGTGAAAGAAATGCGATCTGAACTTTCTGTTCAAAAAATTGAGGTGAATTTGCCGTAACTTTTATGTTTTTCCGTAGAAAACACGGAAAGGACCTTAATAATACAATAAGTAGTAAGTAATAAGTAATACTTGGTCGGTTCCTCCTTAATGCAGAAGCTGAGTGAGGAATAGATTCTATTCGGAATTTTCCCGCCGTGTAAGAGTCATCATTTCCAAATTGGATGACAACATGTCCTTCGCAACTTGCTGTCGACTGGAACCTCGATGTGGCCACAATGGTTATTTGATCCATTACAGAACAATGACACTTCGACAGTTTTAAAAAAGCACCGTCTTCTATTTCTGAGATGGATTTTATTGATCTTTCAGTCATTCATATCGTTGGGCTACTTAGCAAAGTTTTCCGTAGAGCAGCCCGAGAAAACGGCTTCCATTCGAAGTGACTGCTCCCTAATATCTCAAGCTCATTTTTTAACCCGTGCCAGGTACATTACTTGCACATGTAACTCTGTAACTTTGTCTTCAGCAAATAAGTGGAAGACTTAAAAAGAACAAAACGATGAATGAAATGCAACCACAAGGATGCTGAGATATTTGCAAAACATTCGCAAAACCCCGCAATGCGCACTCGAGGGTTAGAATCTGGCAAGGGATCTGAGTTTTCAAATATCAAGGCATCATTATGGTTGCATTTCACATAATACTAAGCTATGAAAACATAATGCACAGTAAATAAAAAGTAGGTTCTGAAAATGGTGAGCGTTTAAAAGAAACTTTTTATTATGCAAATGAAAATTTATGTATTCAATTTCGCAATGAAAGTGTTTAGCTGAGTAGACTGCATGTCACCTTGACCTTTCTAGGATCCGAAGAAGGCCAAAACCGAAACATCAAGCACAACGTACTCTTGTCAATTAGTAAATTCTAAAATAACAACCTCTCCCAACGGTTTACCGTCTCATCGTGGATGGGAGGTATTCCTGGTTGTCGGACTGCGATGTACAGCGAGGGGATTCGTCCTCCCGGCAGGGTCTCCCAAGCTGAGAAGGAGTCCGGCGTTTCCATCATGGAGCTAAGTAAACCAATGCCAGGAACCACTACTATCCTGGTATCAAAGTCTCATGGTAGCGAATCCCCCTCTGATCCACAAGGGCTGTGACCGCCTGTCGTGGTGACGACCTAGAGCAGAATTTGGCCAGGCTGACCTCGGAACTCCAGGGAAGCATAATGGCTTAACCGGCAATTGTCCGAAAAATAAAAATTATGCTGCGACCCACGCACCTACTGAGGACGGAGTGGGTCATTCAAGTATCAAATGTCAAGTATAATAACAACTTCTTGTTTGATGCTGAAGAAAAACGTTAACTGAGAGTAATAACAGAGTAAAATCACAGTCTACAGAAGAAATACTACGGCAAAAGTAACACCACTGACAAAGACCATGTGTAATGTATTGACTAATAAAATATAAGGAGCAGCGACACCCAGTGAGTGATTTCTCATGAAACGGTGACACATTCGTTTGGTTCTGGAGCGTTACGAAATCGATGAAAGAGTTAATCTCACAGACACATAGGGCTGATAGAACTCTCTACAGAGCGGCGAAAAGGATGTCACTAATCAAAGAGAACCATGACCCTGCTCAAATGGATGCAATACAAACACTTAGATTTCGTAATATTTTAGATGACAGCAATATGCGAAACAGTATAGGAACAACATAACTAATAATAATAAATGTATTGAATGAAATCGGATCGCGTCACTACTCGTGTGATTTTGAACTGTTGTAGGCTTTCCATGAAGACCTTAAATAATTATTGAATGTAAGACAACAAATAACAATAAACATGAGCTTTTCGATCTTTTTTTTGACCTTTCGCACTTCTGCGATGAAAAGCTACCTTACCTCGTCTTGTCTATGAGGTTCCACATCTCTTCTCGAGAATTCTATTATGGTGCAATCCAAAAAAAAAGTGTTTTAAACTTAAAAAATGCCTACGATGCCGTAATCTTATGACGCCAAGAAAGCTGAGGGAAAAGTGTTGAAGTACCACACAGATTTCATGTCGTCTATAATAGTTTTCGAATAGCCTCGCTCGTTTAGTGGCTCTCATACTGTTGTGAGCAGCAGGTTTTTAAATAAGAGCTAATTTTTTAAACATGAAGCAAACTCGTACAAGAACAGATCCTTGCGTATGACTTTGTCAGCCATGCCTCTGCTGTCGTTACTGTAGAAAACAGCGTCTTGATTTTGAATGAAGAACGCTAGCCACCAGCCAAATGCTGACGTTGGAGCGGTGATGAGAAAAGCACCGCAAGCCCTCGACGCCAAATAAAAATCGATTTCTTCGGAATTGAATGAATACTGCACTTCCTAAAGAACATTCTGAAACAATACTTCAATTATAGGATTCTAGGCATTTCCATACAACACTGATCGGTTTATATGTAGATCGCATGGTTTTTGCTAAAAAGCTTTAGAGTTCGTTTGCCTTTCATCTCTATTAGGCATAATGCTATGTTGAAGCACTGAAACTCTGATACAATAAAGACACATTGATTGACGTTTCTATCGTTTCTATAGCAAAACACAAAACCAATAGGCTAAGGTACTAAAATGATTTGGCTGCTCCCTCTGGGATACATCGGTAAGCAGTGAAACGCTAACAGAACAATGAAATTTTAGTATGCTAAAAAGGTTTTCTACTTAAAGGGCACTGAATTACAGGGTCTTACCCTTTTTCCAGATTTGTCCAGTCCAATGAGCAACTCTCCTAGCGGTTTCATAAGGCCCAAATCCTCACCAAATAGAAGCACATTCGACAAGCCCTATGTAGTGATTCATAAAAATTCTTCTCCTGAGCAGGTACCTTAATTTCCAAAAATATGTCCGTTACCTGTTGGCTAGCAATCTCGTGAATGTCATGAATACTTCTATTAAAATCAGATGCAACGTTCAAATCACGGAAATCTTTTCGGCGTATGTGGGCGCACATAACAGATCTGTCACTTCTTAAAAATAATAATCACGAAAACAGTTTCGTTTTACGAAGACCATCCAATTGCAGTAAGTAAAAACAACGCAGAATTTGAAGCTAAACATGTTCATTCGCAGCAGCACGTCATCTCCACTTCTCCGAGTAGCATACGAAAACTCAAGAAGTTGATGGAGTTCTGGTAGCATGTCCTCGAAGTACTGCGAATTTTGACCGAGCTGGGTGTCAAGCACTAAGAACTGCTCGGTCCTCCCTATTACTCTGAAAAATCTACTTTTCTTAAATAGAACTTTATAGGGACATAGAAAAACGAGTGTAGACAGCTTCATCACAATTCGAAAAACATACTTTCGATACACTTTGGTACTAATTAACTTATATTGTCTCCTTTGTAAGCCGACTAGAAATTGTTAATAAGTAGGTTGCTAGCACATTTTAATATCCTGTGAAATTTCGCTGGCATAGCTTTCTTCAGAGCCTAAGCTTATTTTTATTTGTGGCTTTATTATTCGCTGAATATTCGGCACCAACGATTTCTTAAAATACAACTCGTCTCTCACATCCACTGCTCGGATCGCAGCATTTCCTGTATTCGATTTGTCTCCTTCCAACCGTCTTCCATTTAGATTAGGCCGCTGCTCAGGGATTTTCCTTTCTTCATGAATGTCGTTGAGTAGTAGGCGACAATCGATTCTCTTTGGAGTTATATCAGGACTGACTAGGCTGAAGTGACCCTACTTGGTCTGCAGAGTGTGAACCTTCTCCAAACGGGTCTGGCACCAAGCACCGTGATCTTCATGATCAACGTCATTACCACTTCGTTACCTACCCTTGTCACAACCTTAATTTGAAAAAGTTGATCTGACAAAAAAGACTAAATAGCTGAAAGAATGACACATAACCTAAGCCGCAACTCAGAAAATTAATGTGAGATAAGGTGTTAATTCACCTGTGATAGTGAGACATTGAACTATTCGTTTTTGGATTTTTGAAGTTTATCCAAATTACCTCAAGGGCTTTCCACGTCGACACTCACCCGTGATTCCATCGCCAATACCGTGACTGCCCATTTAAAAATAACATCTGTGCCTGTACCTTCCGTGTTTGCATAAAGAAACTCCTAGATGGAAGGTTGAAAGTTCATTCCTCTGTGTTTGCATGGAGGAATAAATTGTAGAACATTCAACATTCCATCTAGGAGTTTCTTTATGTGGAGACAGATCTACCTCTAATTTCCTTTGGGCGAATCACCTATTCTTCTGTTTTACACAAATGATCATAAACACTGTTCCGAAATAATTGGTGGGGTAGAGCACCCAATGTCGATAAAATCAACCAATTATTAAGGTAGTTGTACTAGATCACTCATTATACGATGCTCTTTTTATTAACGTTTTAGCGTTATACATGTTTCAGATTCTTCTTAAACCTTTGCCTAATGAAAAAACCTTGTGTCCAAACAGCTAACAAAATTTCGTCATGGCCCCTAAATAAGTCGGGCGGGTGTATAGAGAACTTCTCTCTGGAAAAGTTCTCTATCTATCTAAATAATAGTATTTGAAGTCCAAATATGGCCGCCTCGCAGTCGCACATCAAACACCGCAATGTCACTTTTGTAATCTTCTCGATCAATTATGTTCAGTGTTTCAGGCACAATAGCAATTCAGGTTTGACTTCAGTATCACACCAACGGCGAGTTATTCGGAGGAGGCGTAACAGTGGAACAGTTTACTACTTCCTTGCGAAACAACGAAGCCAATGACGTTTGATGTTACAGGCAGTTAGCTACAGTCTACTGCGGTCCAGGATCAACAATCCAGATTAGCCGCCGTTGCATACGCACGCGGCTCCCGCAGCCAATATATGCCAGGTGCTTTCGACGGCGTAGACACGCCATCACTCACCTTACCCCGATCGGTAACACGGATAGTGCACTCCTCACAAGATCATTCATAGCCATCCTCAATCACCCCAGCTTATTCTCAGCCATACTCATCCATTTTCATTCATTCACATTCATTCACACATTCACATTCTTCCTTCAGTAATCAGCAGATTATTGTATCTCGTTTCTTAGCTTGGCTACAGTGCGATGTCAGTAGTGGCGAGTGTTTCCAAATGCGTTCTGTTTGCAACGCCATCGGTGGCATTTACCATTCCTCCCACAATGTACGCCATGCGTACAAGGCCGCTGAGCTACCAACTTATGCTATGTATTCTGTCAAGCCGCTATAGGCTTATCAGTTTCAGCCATTTATCGTACTGGCCCTTGACTCTTAGGCAATGGTAGCACCCATCAATGCTCAATGTTCACGTTGCTGACATAGCGTTATCCACGACCTGCCGCCTGACTATATTCCGTAGATGACTCATCATTCGCTGTCCATAGCTCATGTAACTTACTGTCCTCATCGATCCACTAAAATGCACCTCATCGCTATAATGTTGAAATCTTAGCTCAGCCGAAAACATTGCTAGTGTGTAACCCTCTCCGCCCCCAGCATACTGTCTCCCTCAGCCGCGGCGCGGCATCGCTCACGGCTAACCGACGGTTACTTCTTTGTAATCATTCATTATTATTGTTAATATTGTATTAATGGTGTAATAATATTTCGATGCCATTGTCTCGTTGTTAGTCTTACTTCACTACAAGCCTTAGCCCCACAGAGCTTTAACTTGAGTAATTCTCCTACCATTACTTCTCTATCGTAACTATTATGTTATTAGTGTTGTATTTACGTATTAAAGGTTTAATTGCCCAAATTTGAGGCTGGTAGATCAATACAACAACTAAAACACCCGCGTGGATAATATTCTACATCAGTCTGAAGTGCTGCACTTCACCGCAAACTATTTCGTTATACTCAATGGGAATTGAATAAATCGCATAAAGCTTTCTAGAAGGGCGTTTTCAGTTACTTTTTAACACAAGAAGCATTCTAATACAGGTGATTTTGACTCCTGGGTCTCCCTCGTTGTCCCACCTGAACAAAACGCGGGCAGTCGCATTCATAACAGCACGGTGAGTAGCCTTTCTGATCAATATGGCATCCATTTAACAGTTTGATCTTCATTAATACTTTAGCATTTATCCACCGTATGATAAAAGTGTTCTTGTATAAAATACGTCCAGGCTGTGAGGGAGGCGAAATCTCGGCCATCGATGAGCAACACCAACAGCAACGACAGCAACTACAACAACAACGAAGACCCATAGCAACCTCGCATTGGCTCAACAAGATCAGTTTATAAAATCGTATAAATAAATACATCAACTCTTTATGCCGAGGTTTATAGAGAGTTGGCTTTTGAGTTCCTTAATTATATTTCGGAAATGAAGTACAGTGGTTAAAGGTACACTTCATTTTAATTTTACGCCAGCAATCGGTGAATGGTAGGATCCTGCGCACCCCCGCCACATCAAACCTTCCATCTCTTCGGCGTCCGTAAATTGGTAGCAGACCTGTCTAGGAGTATGGTAGTAGCAATGACTTGATTCATCGGTAAGCCATCGCAGATTATTATATAACTAGATAAGTCATTCATTCACCCTGCTTGACGTTGTCGAATGCACAGCTGCCCTTAAAAACCATAGGCGAATACCTTATCTTTTATAGAAGATGATTTAGCGTCATATGACAAATACGGTTGGTGTCTTTTTAGGGAAGCCCGGGATATCCTAGGTAGCAATTCTCAAAACCGATTTCTTCTTAAACTTGCACTGGTCAATAATTCATTATTTTTCTTGACGAGCAATGAGGTTATTATCACAGAATTTATTCATTCACAGGAGCTGATATTTCGTTGTCTTCGCCTTCTTCGAAGACTGTAAAAGTTAGATTGACATGCAATCTATTCAAGTTTACACTTTCATAACCATAGCAGATAAAACTTAACACACGTGTAATAAACAGCTTCTCTTAAACACCCACCGTTTTGTTCGTGGTACTTGTCCCAGTTAATTGGTGGACAACAGCCGCATAGAGTATTACATGTGCGAGGACTGTAGCTGGGTCAGGTTATAGAATCTGCCTAAGGTATAGCGCCAGTTCACGCGTGATAAAAAGCACTCCACCTTGCGGCTCATTTTTGGATTTGTGAAATTAATCCAAAACGCTTCGAGAGAGTTACGAGCTGATGTTTTCTATTGCTGTGCAAGGATGCTTACATACTTGATACTTGAACGTCCCGTCCTCACTAGTTGTGCGGGTCCCAGCACTTTTTCGGAGATTTACTGGTTCAGCCACTGTGGTTCCCAGGAATCCCGAGGTCAGCCTGGCCAAAGTCTGTCCCAGGTCGTCACCGCGACAGGCAGTCGCAGCCCTTGTGGATCAAAGAGAGATTATCTACCATGAGACTTTAATACCAGGACAGTAGTGGATCCTGGCATTGGTTTACTCTTAGCTAGGCTTCCTGATGGAAACGCCGGACTCCTTCTCAGCTTGGGAGACCCTGCCGTGAGGACGAATCCCCCCGCTGTACATTGCACTCCGACAACCAGGAACATCTCCCATCCACAATGAGGCGGTAAACCGTTGGGAGGTTTGCAAGGATAGTGAGTTTTACTTTACAACTAAAGTCGATTGCATGTCAATTCAACCCTTGCAGTCTCTGAAGAAGGCGAAACCGCGGAAACATCAACTATTGTGTGGTAATAAGTGTTATGATACCAATCTTGTGTTTACTCATTGAATAAAACAGTGAAATTCAAATAAATCCGTGAACGTGTTTCTGAATATGGTCGGAAATGGTTGAAACGTATCCATAAGAAATTGCTGCGCTCTTATTTCACAGCAAAAGTTTAACAGCGAAACTCTAACCTGTATGGATCTTCGTACTCGCAACAGCTCTTTACTCCATTTTTGTATGCAAACGGAATACGATGCTCGTTTTTGGCTTCCTGGAAGAATTTTTCTATCTATTCGTCCTCTCTACTCAATGGTCGGAATCAGCTTCGATTTTCAGAGTTTATAAACAAAGTCTCGGAAAACGCTGCAGACCTGCCTAAATCCGTCTCTTTATACTTAGCTGTAATTTACTTCAGAAATAACATTGCCTTAAAATCACTATAAGCACAGATTGAAAACCTGATCGACACCGAACGTAGTTTTTCTTAAATTTTAATAATAAAAAATCTAACGATATAATTCAACACCTGATCACGTATCATAGCTACTATAGTATTGGTCCGATGTGTTAAACTACAGCATTATCGTTCTGTTTGTCATGATCTACTACAAATCGGAGCGCTCTGTAAGTTCCTGGATGCCCGCAGTGTTCGTATAAGAAAATTTTTCACTTATTTCACACAAAAACAAATAGGCAAAAATCCAAGATGCCTGAGAAGATCACGATTAACCCCCATAAACAGGATGCTGGGCATAGCATTGAACTCCTTGCAAGGCTTTATTAAAATGACGGTGTACTCACCAATATTGTGAACGAATTGGCGAGTCTTGGAAACACCGCCTCGATCTTAGCCATATATCCACCGATATATGCACCTTGTGTGTACAATGTGCGAACGTAATGCCGGCGACGGAGTTTTCGAGCAATCGCATGTCCGGAACAAAGGTGAAAGAGCTGGAAGTGCAAATAAACAGAGCACTCATAAAACAAGATACACTGTGCTGTGCGATGAGCAGCATCCTACTTAACACGGGAAACCGATGCGTCCACAATTAAATTCTTCATATGTTCAAGGAAAAAACCACCTATGCACTAATTATGACTTAGTCGTTGGTTCGAAATGACGCTCCAGGCGAACCAAGCCCACCATACCTTGGCCGAAGTGGTAGCAGACTTATTTAGGGGGGATAAAAACACCGATTAGACACAACTATTCGGTAGGTCATCGCAACTATTTTACATGGCGGATAAAAATTCTATCACCTCTTCAATCCGTACTGAAGTCGAATGCTTCGTCTACTACTAAGGGATTCGCCACTGCTAAACGTTCTATTCTACTTTGTCCGTTTTGCCTGTTCCATAATTGAAAGTATCGTTATAAAAACGGTGAAAAAAATTATTAACAAAGGTTTGCAGGAAAATCTACTCGTGATCATACAACCTAGAATTTCTTACCAGGAAAATGACAAAATCCTTTATTTAGTAATTGAGTTCTAAATCAATGGTTTGTTGTCTTACTATGGAAGAAGAGGGTTTGCAAGTGCTTACTTGCTACCCAGGGCGGAAGTCTCATGATTATTTTTGGCCCTAATGAAAAAATTCTTTTCAATCAACAAGACATGGTTCGTTGACCAACGCGGTGGAGCACATACCATTTATGAGCAGAAAATACCCAAATACCAAGCAGGTTTTCAGGAAATTGCTACCAGAAAGACCATTGTTGTTATTTACGGCTTAAAAGTACGATATACCAGTGAAAGCTTCATTCATTATAACACTTTTTCAACCATTTAATGAAATTGAAAAATCTTATTTCTTCCACCCATACAGATTCCTCTACAAATCCTGTTTTCTCCTTAATTTTTTTCCAAAGTATTTTTTTGTTTTCCTACCTGGCTTCCAAGTTGACCTGCAGTGCTTTCTAGTGCTAAAAAACGGTCGTGAAGCTCTACTACGGGCACAGTTTCGTAGTGTTGAAGTAGCAACAAGAAAAGAAGCACGATAATAACGACGTATTGAAATTGGGCTAAGCTTCCGACGCATGCTCCAAGTCGCATCTTTAGAAAGATGAGTCAGAAAATAAGAATACTGGCAAATCCCACCTGAATCGGTAGAAAACCTTTCATTAAGGTCG
Organism: Angiostrongylus costaricensis; assembly: GCA_900624975.1. Lineage (NCBI taxonomy): Eukaryota > Metazoa > Nematoda > Chromadorea > Rhabditida > Metastrongylidae > Angiostrongylus > Angiostrongylus costaricensis. The sequence continues at coordinate 40,355 of UYYA01000411.1, forward strand.
TCTCATCTGAAATAAATGTACTTTATTACCAATTAAACGCGGAATCAGCTATACTGCATGAGAGAGTGAGTGTTATGTGATAAAACAGTTAATCAGATGCTCCTGCCTTTTATCACTAGACTACAGTAATTGTCTCTGACTTCAGGCCTACACAATGGCGCATTTTCTGGTAAGTTGGTGATTTTGATCACACAGAGGCGGAGGACGAGCATTGACTCGAGATACCGTGCAACAAAGACAGTGTCGCTGATTCGACCCCACACAAGGTCAACCACAAAACTCCACATCACGCCGGTGTCGGCAGAATGGTGTGTGTTTGAGGAAAGGTTCTTTCCTTTTCAGAAGGGCTAGTGATTCGTTATAGTGAAGGTCTAAGAATACCCTAGCATAGCTGTGCTTAACTTCAAGCCATAATTAAGACAACCAGAATTCAAGGACGTTCATGAAGAAGGTAAAGTCCTCCAGTAGCTGCAAAATTCACGTGAAAATTCGAAAACCTTCATAGATGGTCTTACAATCGTCACCAGAGTTAGCAACTAAATCTTTAACAATCGACCCTCCTCTGAAAAGCCTTCAGAAGAATACTGTATTTTAAGGAGTGCAAACTTAAGGAGTGCAAATTCGCACTTTGCCAAAAAGTGCTCGTAGCCCTTTTTATCTTTTTCTGTTGTTAGACATTATATAAATTAAGACATGTGACCTCTAAATACTGGAAATGGAAAATACTAGTTAAAAACCCACATTAACTTTGGACAAGTTAGTTTTAGACAACACTGAGAAAAAGAGCGTACCGTTTCCTTTTTTACTGCTGACTACGTGCATAATTTAGTTAGGGCAAAAATCTCTTGATCGATAATGGCTAACTCTTCAACCAAAACATTCTAGACACATTGTGAATTTTCTTAAGCCTCCAATGAAATGTGTAGTCGATGGCGTGGTTGTGCAAAACCTTTACATCGGCTTTACTAATCAGCTTAACTATAGTCATCTTCTCACAGAGGTCGGTCATCGCCTCTAACAAAAAATAATTTCATTGTCGCCCATATTGAGCAGCCGTTCAAGAAGCACGCATTTCTAAGATGAATGAATTCTTTGTCACCACGTATGAAACAGGCGCCAGAGGTGGTGCTGTCTGTCACTTTCGAATTCGAATCCACTGTACATAAAATATTCAAAAATCCATTTGTCATTTGGCTTCTGGATATCAGACGCTTGAAGACGACAATAGATAGAATTTCCCACAGTTGCTAAGCCGCAAGAACCTTGCGTTCTTTTCGACGAATGCGAACAATTCGATGGAGGTGACTGGTTGATGCCCCTCTGATTAAGTTGATGCACGGGAAAATGGAATGTTGGGACGTGAAACGTTTCGGAGTGTGGTACGCGTTAAGAGATTGAATGAGATCTCATCGTAGTGTGTGAAAGAGGATGAGATGCGCAACATACGATAAATACTATAGGTCGCTTATCGGACATTGAAACACCGTCGACGGGTTCGTATAACAAAGGAAGCATCTTAAAATCGAACAAAGGTGCATCCTAGAGAGACAGCGCAGCTTCACAGTGCCAGCCATCCATGGCGTCGTCACAGCTTGGAGGATGAGGACCGGAAAATTGGAGCAGTTCTATTAAACGTGATCTTAACTGCGTACATATCACTAAAGAATGAAGCATTTATACGTACGTATTTCCGTGTGTTTAGATATTTGTGTGTGCATGCTTGTGTGTATTTGTTTATACCAGCATTTTTATATGAATATCGGCACTTGTGTGGGTATGTGTTCCAGCCGTACAAACAAGAAGCTTTTTTCATTGGCTGAATGCTCGACTTTTTTATCATTGTCTATCATATAGTTGAGCTTATTATATTCTCATAAGTCTACTTGGATTCCGGGTTGACCTGCATCACTGCTGGTGCGAGCTCTGGATGCGTTCCTTATTTTTCCTGTCGCGCAGTTGTCGTTGGTGGTGGTGGTGGTGGTCTGCTTTGAGCATGTTAATGTTTGGTAAGTGAGAATTCCTAGAACCGATTCCATCAGCGGATGCAGATAACTGACATTAGCCACGAGCGCGTCCGGACACCTTACTGTGGGGTTTCAACTGGGAACATCATCTCCGCGGAAGACTAAGAATTGGAAACATTAGCCGAATAACTATTTGGCAACAGCGTTGTGTTAGCTTATCAATGAAAAGAATGTATTTTGGCCATTCATATCGAGATCAAATGAAGGTCGGCTTACAGTAGTAAAATTCGAGTGTTTAAGAGAAGCTGTTCACAATGCGAATAATCACTTATGTATTATGTTTTGTCTTTTGGGGGATGGAACCTGTTTGGTTGAGTAGATTGCAGGTAAATTTGTCGTTTCCAGACCTTGAGGAATTCGAAGCCTCCAAAAAGTCAGCTATTGGCTATTGATAGATACTGGAATAACAACCACGTTTTTCTTATGCAGAAAAACAGTGAATTAATCACTGCTGAAATGAAAGAGAGATTGGTAATAGGATTCGCTGCGATATAACATTCAATTTCAAAATCCGCCTATCTTCCTCAAATTAATGCATGAGATATTTCTGAGTATGTCATCAGTGCTTCCTTTACCCCTGTTCTGCACAGGAGTTGCCAGTTAGGTTCAGTTTGTTTGATTTTTTTGAGGAAGAGTTTTAGCTGAAAATATGGGTATTCCTGCGGTGGTCACTCGATTAGGCGCTTCACATTCAACGGAACGCCACCCTTGACGGTTTCTGTACGGCTGTTATTCATTTTTCGCCGGCTACCACCTTCATTACGTTTGTTTACCAGTGGATCCAGCACGCTCAATTCAAGTTCATTTGCTGTTCAGATTTAAGAATTAGCTCTAGAATCGTCCTTTTCTATAATATTTGCCTGATGTAGAACACTGTTCTAGGCTATAACTATATTCATCATAGGAACTGGGAAGTTACTGCAAAGGTAATAATAACGAACAGCAGTTGAGCATATCAAGATATTCATCGGCCTGTCTTCTGCTGGATTACTGAGCTAACACGAGAGTGGAAAAAGGTCTTGTTCGGCCAAGGTTTCGATGCTTTTATAAAGTCGGATTAATTCGAGTTGGTTGAAGTAGACCTGCAAAAAACAGCGCCGCTGAGTGAGGTCCCTTCATTCAAGTAGTGTTCCAATCCGATTCGACTCAGTGCGACAACGTGTACCCACATCGCAAAGACAAACTACTGGGAGCAATTGACTCAAATCAATCCCAGTTTTTAAGAAGACGAAGAAGTCGAGACATTGCAAGAATAAACCTTTTAGCAAGCTCATATTATCCTAAGAATGAAGAATAATACTGATTACTTATACCGAAGTTAAACCAATGTCGTTCTTAAGAAAAACTCGCTTGTCTTTCTCTTGAGATGGGAAGTGTTAGGTTACCATCGCGTAAGTTCTGGTGTTGTGGTTCCTGATTATACATGGCAACCCCCTTCCTGATTACAAGTTATTCCAACAGAGAGACTGCTAAATCAACTTCATCTTCATCAATCTGCGCATCAAAGTTAGCAGAAATTTCATAACAGTTCCATGAAATAGCAAAAACATTTGTATGGACGGGGCTGTTGCGCGTTCCAGACACAGAATGACATTCTAACAACGAATCGTGGATAAAAAACGTATGTAGTATAGCAGATATACTGTATACTGTAACAATGTACGAAAAGCAAACAGTCACGAGTTTGAGAGCGAAATCTATTCACGTTTCGCTCAAGTGAATTGAGTCCAAGTGGCTGTACCTAAAATTAGCAATCCGAGATAACGACAGCCAACAGAGAAAGCCAAAGAGTCGTCTCTTTTCTCGTATGAGCACTAATCATCACGTTATAATGCCACAGGACCTGCTTGAATGCATGGTACGCAGTAAAGAAGTGGATGCGACAAAAGCAAAAACTGTTTCTTCTTATTAGCTCAAAAGACAGACTTTCTATAAATCTCGACATAGATAGTTGATATATTTATTTATATGTTCTTATAAACTGATCTTCTTAAGCTGACGCGAAGTTGGTACAGGTCTTCGTTGTCGTTGTCGTTGTTTCCCACACGTAACATCACGGATCTGAGGAAAGCGAAGTCGCCGAATCGTCAGCCATCGACCAACAACGACAACGACAACGAAGGCCTGTACCAACCTCACGTCAGCTTAAGAAGATTAATTCATAAGATCATATAAATAAATGTTTCTTCTTAATTTTTGTAATTTTTCATTTATTTTGCTCGAGTGCATATTACGTGTTTATTTAGATCTCAGAGTTTGTTATATTTAATTAGTTTCTTCGTATACATATTCCAAGAAAGATTTTGCGTCTTGATTAGGCTGGATCTAGAGAGTTTCTCGTCCTCTTTACGAATATCGTTGCACACTAATATCTAAGTTCCTAGCTATGGAGTTGTTGGGACCATGATTCGAGCGCGTAGTGTCGGTGGTTTTTCCTATTTTTGAAGTTTAAATTGCTACAAGAAAACATGTAGCTCAGTGTATTGGTAGCTTACCCCAACCTAATTAGGCATCTGAACTTATATAAACCAATGCTGAGCTAAATATTTCCATACTTCGCAATATGTTGTTGTTTTTAACTGTTTTCAATTTGTTAACCTTTTATTTGCTGCCATCTACAATTTTCACGCCAGGATATTATACGAAATACAACCACAGCGGTGCTGAAATATTTGCAAAATTCCGGACCGCAGGTGTCTGCGGTGGGCAACGAACGCGCTATTAGCTTTTCCGCGGGCTAAGCATTCACTACCACACCATGCGTGTCCTTCGTTTCGCTCTGCCCCTCAGCTAGTTTTTCCATCGATCTGTACCGTTAGCATTCACACATCAACGGGATTGATCTAGGTAGCCCAAATCGTCATTGAACCCAATTAAGATGAGGCTGTAGTTGAAATCACAAAGTTAACTTCTTACTTTTGACGTGTGATTGCTGATGGCAGTGATCGATAGAAAAACCAGGTGGGAGATAGGCGAAACAAAGGACCCTCATGGTATAGTGGTATACACGCTCGCCCCCGAATGGGGTAATAGCGCGTTCGTTCCCCACCGCAGGCACCTGCAGCCCGGATTTTTGCACATACCTCAGCACCACTGTGGTTGTTTTCAATTTACTCAGTTAAAATGAAAATTGAGATCCTTTATAGATTCGAGAGGATACCATCAACCTCTGTAGTTATTCTTCGTTCCATAGTAGGAAATAACTTTTTTCCTCAGTCGTTGCTTAGTTACATGAAATGTTCTACTTACCTGATTTTGGAAATTTTTTGGTATATGGGAGGATTTGTTGTGTTCAATCGTCACTTTACATCAGAGCTTTGACGGTGCTGACAAAACGTCCCTATTTTTTCTTCAAAAACTTCTTCAATGTGTAGTAGTAGTTTGGTGGATGGAAGGCAACGCGGTACATAGTGATGTCATCGACCAGGAATCAAAGGCGCTAGTTCGATCCTCTCTCCAACGCCTCCTTCCAGTCCATCCTCAACCACCTTTGAACAGCATATGGATCGTTCGCGGATCTTTGTGGACGGTGGATGCGAGGAGAATATGATAAGGCGTAATGTCAAGAAAATTTGGCGTTGTTCGGAAGGAAACCACAGCTTTTCGAGATGAGAAACCTGAAATGGAAACTTCTACCCCATAGAGTTTTTATGTTCTCATAGTCTCAAGCTTATCAATCACGTTATTTGTTTTCTTATTCCTTACCACATGCCTTAGACGAGATCAAGTATATTGTACCAGAACTCATGCAAACCCGTCTCTCTCGTTAGGACAGATTATACAGTTTTCTGAGCTGCACAAGCGATCATAGAGACGGTTGCGAACTGACGGCGTAAGGTATTAGGTGGAATATCAATAATAGTCACATAATTTTGGCTAACTTTTAAATAGCAACCCTGAAATAGTCTGCGCACCAAGAATATCCAGAGGTACTGTGCTAGAAGGTATAACGCTTCCGGAAAAATGCGCGTTCATTGTTAGAATTGGGTCCCAGTTTTTCGCCTAGTCAACCCATTTGTAAACCAATCTTGAGCAGGATCACCTGCAGTTTGCATGAACTTCAAGATCAGCTACGTTACAGAGCTAGGCTGGAAAGGTTAGGTAAAGTAGTATCAAGAGAGAACTATCACCAATACCTTTTTCTCGAACATTCTTTAAACAAAGGCTACCAAATAACGATACTGATCCTGCATTTCGTTTATTATAGGACGAAATTCTCCGCATACTTAATCACTACCAAAAAAGGAAAATAAGCTCCTACCTCACACACCAACATAAATGTGGCATGCGCCAGGTTAGAGAGTTCTTGAATTCAAAATCTGTTAGACTTTCTATTAGTGATAAAGGCGGAGAATTTGTAGTTATTCCTAGTCAGTTGGATATTAGAATAACAAAGGAGCATCTCAATGATGTTCCTCTCTCTCTTGAGCATCCTCTGAAAAAGAATGTAAAAATCAATACTGGAAATTAAATCAAGAATGAGTCAACACGGCAAAGGCAGCGGGTTATTCCATAAAAAATTGGTTCACATGACGACACCGCTTCGTCAAAGTTGTTCAGAGCCGCATTACAGTGATTAACCAGATCGTTCCGTGGGAACGGAAAAGGTATACACGATAATGGCAAATTCCTCCTAAATTTTCTTTTTTCAAGCAGCGTAGTTAACTTTTTGGCATGTGAAACAGAAAAGATACTCAGAAAACAGGCGATGACAGTACAGCAGAATTTGGTGACCTGAAATTTTTCTGTTAGGCTTCACATCTACTATAAAAAAGGCATTTTTATACTAATCAAACCACAAAATCGTAATTTATAAACTTAAATGAGTTTCTCCTCACAAGGGTTTATCGCCTTTTGGTGGCCGGTAGATGTCGGATCCCAAGCTGAGAAGGAGTCCGGTGTTTCGATCACGAAGCATAGCTAAGAGTAAACCAATACCAGGATCCACCACCGTCCTGATATTAAAGTTGCATGATAGCAAATCTCCCTCTGATGAACAAGCGCTGCGACGGCCTGTAGTGGTGACGACCTGGGGCAGACTTCGGCCAGGCTGACCTCGGGATTCCAGGGAACCACAATGGCTTAACCAGCAAATCTCCGAAAAGTGGAGATCATGCTGGCGTCCGCACAACCACTGAGGACGGGCCGTTGAAGCAGCAAATATCAAGTAAATGAGCCTCTACTTAGAAGGAAAGCTTTAAGCAAATATTTAAATGTTATCACATTTAATAACTGCTGACGAATACTTCATATAAAAAAGACTTCATGGATACCATTACTGCTAATAAAAGAAATCCTTGTTGGAAAAGCTGTTTTACCCAATGAACAGAGTGAATGGTACACTAAACCAAGTATTAGAAGACAAAGTATGCCTGCTTTTTTACCGTATCATTTGCATTGAATGTACACATGGGATAAGTTTTTCATCCAAAGATCACATTTCCATTTTCAATTCACTCCACGTCAAGGCACACCTCCACATATTTCCGTATAGAGATCAGGTGGAATAGGAATTTGTTTCGGAACGAATGTCGGAAACAAACAATGTGTTGAGGACATTTGAATCTCTGGTATATTGAAATGAGCGCTTAATAAAAGCGCAAATGCTTCGTCGTGTCCATGACTGAGCGGACGTTACTTATCACCATTAATTCAATTATAAAATAGCAGCGTTTTTGAAAATACTCTACACCAGGAACTTATTTGAAAAGGTATTGCCCCTATCGACGTTCATAACCAGTTCAGACACATGCATTCTCGGTTCGAGAGAAAGAGAGTTATGAAACTGTTGAAACGATGTTTATACGTTTACGAAAAAGGGAAATCTTCCAGACTCACCCGAATGAACCATTTTGGAAAATACTTCTTTACACTTTGGTTGACGACTAAAATTAATACAGCGGTAACTATGCACTCTATCAAGAGCTAAGGATTTTAGGTAATCGCAAAGAAATCTGGCAGAGATCGTTTCTCCACTGCTAATGAAAAAAAAGACTCTAGCTTCTTATCTTGAGAAAGAGCAATGGCCTATTTACATTGACAGTAGCCGAATTTCTACTTCTTTAGGCAATTTTTTCAGACAATTTATAAATGCTTCTTTCCAAGTGCGTTCAAAACCTATCAAAGTATTCATTTGATCTGTGGAACCCAACGTATTCGTTTGATTTTGCGAGCGGATTGTTTCCAAATGTTTGCCAACCATGCCCTATCAACACTGTATCAACAACATCCCATGGATGCCAATTAATGCAGTAAGGACGAAAAATTTGCTTGGTTTACACTATAAACAGGGTGTTTTCATTTTGAATTACAGATTGAGAAAAGTGCAATCCTACGAAGGTTTATAAAAAATAGTTCGGAAGTCACCACATACCGTACGCCTTCTGGAATGTTCCAAACAACAATACTGGTGTTCTGGGCAGCTGTGAGTCAATTGCTGTTCCTTAGCCGTCTATTTTGTTCATGTCAAAAATATTTAGTAAAATACTTTAGTTATTGCAACCTGGACTTTCCGGTGGTCGATTCGAGATACGTAAGTTCTTCCACTTTTCTCCGCACAATATAAGGCCAGGGGCAATGGTATCTTGACCAACCTGGTTAAATTCGTCAATCCTATTTTAAGCATTTGGATGCCGAGGACTCATAGGCGACCGAACGAGAGCAGGAGCTATCAATTTGATCAATCGAATTCGCTCAAAAGTCGCCCAAGGAGAATTCCAAGCACAGGCTTTCTTGCCTACTGCAAGTGACATGGAAAAATTGGTGATTTTACTCTCATTTTCAACCACGTGAATTCACTCCACCATAATCATGATGGCTCACTGTACTAAAAATATGTCCGTAAATGCCAAAATATGGCTTCATAAAACGAATTTCCGAAAACAAAGTGTCATAGGGTTGCTTAACGTTGCAGAGTTGGAATTGCGCCCTGGAGAGAGCAGCACAAAGAATTGTACGGAACTGTCCTCTAATTTCACCACCACCACCGAGAACAAATGGCTTAAATTATCGCTTGTAAGTTTAAAAAGCGTCATATTACATTTGAAGCAGCTATAAGGTATTCCGTTTTCTTATTGAGGCTCGTGCTTGCAAATTTTAAAAATTTAGCGTTGGTCCGCCATCCAATCTTAGAAATGTTCTTGAATTATCGATTTTGAAGTGGGCCGAAGTTTCGAACGTGATGTGGCCAAATAACAACGTCTACGATGGAAATCAAGCATACCGTGAATTTGCTAACGTAGGTTTGTCATGAAAACAAAGACTCCAGAAAACCGGTCTATGAAAAAAGTTATTACTCAAAAGACCGTCTTTCTATAAACCTCGGTACAAATAGTTGATATATTTATTTATACGATCCTATAAACTGATCTTTTTGAGCCGATGCGAGGTTGGTATGGGTGTTCGTTGTCGCTGTTGTCGTTGCTGTCGTTGCTGCTGGCACTCTTTGTCGAGGGCTGACGTTCCGGCGACTTCGCCTTCCTCAGAGCTGTGCTGTTACGAGTAGGTCGACGACGGCAACAATAAACAGGAACAACAACGATGACCTATACAAACCTCGTATCGGGTCAAAAAGATCAGTTTATAAGATCGTATAAATTAACAAAGTTATACAACCACAACGTTGCTGAGATATTTGCAAAACTCTGGACCGCAGGTGTCTATGGTGGGGAACGAACGCGCTATTATCCTTTCCGGGGAGTAACGCGTTCACCACCACACCATGCGGGTCCTTTGTTTCGCCTGTCTCTCAGCTAGTTCTATCGATCTTTTGCCATCAGCAATCACCCGTCAGCGGGGTTGATCTGGGGAGCGCAAATCGACATAGAACCCAGTTAAGCTATGGCTGTAGTTGAAATCACAATGTTTAACGTTTTGTTTTCTGCCTTCTATAATTTTCATGGCAGGTTACTAAGCGAAATACAACCACAACGTTGCTGAGATATTCTATATTCTATTAAATATTCTATATATTCTGTGCTATTCTATATTCTATTAAATATCTCAGCAACGTTGTGGTTGTATTTCGCTTAGTAACCTGCCATGAAAATTATAGAAGGCAGAAAACAAAACGTTAAACATTGGTGTACACTATTGGAGAGCCATGTAAAGATGATGGAAACTGCATTGCATTTTTTCCTTCTTTTTGTGAATTTGGGCTTTGTGTAAATGGTGAGAGGGCATCAACAACAACACCGCTGCCAACGATACCGATTACGATAACGGCATCAATGACGACAACAACGACAACAAGAAGGAGAAGCACGGAATGTCAGAGCACTGCATTTGGTGCTGCCTTCAGAGAAACGGCACTCGGAGCACATAACAATTTCAGGTGCTTTGCAATCGAAACTACTACATTAGCAATAATGTGGCTCAGATGTATTAGCAGTAGAAACAGATTTGAAGCGGAAGAACATTCCTTCAAGAATGGCGAATGTATATGTTCAGATCGCTGGTTGCAGGAGGCCAGGCTAGAAATGCAGAGCACCCGGGTGAGTTTGCGCCACCGTCTTCACGAATGGATTTACTGGTGGGATCTTTTGCTTTGCTGACAATGATATTTCTTTTGCTATTAAACATTAGTCCTCCCTCTTTTAGGAATACGATTGCATTGCTGAGAAATTCGCCCATAACCATGTAAATTCTTGTGATCGAAAAATTTCACAACCTTCCGCTCGACCAGGTTACGAAGAAAATATGCATGTTCTCGGAACGACGCAAACTGACCATCTGGGAGCTCTACAGCATGTGAGTTGGAAAAATCAGTCTGTAATTTGAACACAACGCTATAATTTAGTTCAATAGCTTAAATAATGACGCAAAATCATCCGCTTTAATTCTATCTTTGTCATCACAGGCAATTATGACATGGAACAACGAGCTTACACAAAATGGGATTCCTTCGAACATGATATTTACCCTTCAGCTTCTCAATCGCCAGCAAAGAATTTTGTTACGAGTTAGCAAAACCTGTGCTTTCTTATAAAATTTCCGGGATATATGCGTTACATTATTACTTCTAACCGTCTCTACAAAGTATGGCAACTTCAGGTAGTTTGACCGACGACAGAGTCTTTCGCTTCGTGTAATCCACTACTGTTAACTTTGCTCATAAAACAAAATTTTGTATCCGGTTATACCTTCTGCTAATAGTAATTACAATCATACAGAATTTATCGCAGCCGTTAATTTTATAAACTATGCAAAATTATTGCAGATTCTTTGGGGAACAAATAGATATGTGGGTTGTGCAGCTAATGTGTGTGCAGGATTCTACTTCATTTCCTGCATGTATCGAGCACCGTATGTCGTCGGATATTTCGATTCGTGGATGGAATTCTTGTAAATGAATCGTTTTGCTTTAGAGTGAACATCGTCGGACAGAGCATCTACACAATTGGTGCGGTGTGTAGCGCATGCCTTGATGGCCCAAACAACTGCAACACAGCTATTGGGCTATGTTCTTGGTAAAGAGTAGATTTCCAAGTTCCTGATCACACTTCTAGTGCGCCTAGAAATTTCGGTTTTCCTGCAACTTTAAAATAAAACTTTCGAGAACAAAGTGGAGGTCTGAATACAGCTGATTCTTGTTTCAATGCTCCAATGGAAATTCAAAAATTATTCGTGAAATGACCTCACAGGTTTTTGATTCCGAAAGAAATGAATCGTTCTGTCGTGGTACCATAACGTTCCCCTGATCCAATACCGAGTTTCATTCAACCTCAGCATGAGGAGTCTATAATAATAAAATATCAAACAAATAATAAAATGTGGCACAGTGCAGTAGGTCTAGGCGGCTCTGAAAAAGACAACGAAATGGCAAAAGTCGGCCATCGCTTCTGAAAAAGATGTAGTTTCAAAGACCTTCTTTATTTTAACGATTTCGGACCGATTTGCCCTCCTATGTTTTCACAACCGGTGGTGCATTCCTGGCGGTTGCGCTTAGTTGTTAAAAGCCCAGCCAGACCTTGTCAAATGCACCGTCTATTCCAGCTTCTTGATTGCAACCTTTTTGCGGAGCCGACGTTAAGTATGAATCCGCTTACACCAAGCATAAGTAAAAAAGTACGCTGAATAGTGAGTGAATAGTGATTAAAGTGAAAGTGAAATAAAATAGTGAAGTGAATAAACAAGTGAATAAAAGCTGTGAACCAACTCGACAAGAATGTTCAGATACGTTTTGAGGGCAAAATGTTTAAGTCCTACATGACCGACCTTGCCAGTCCCACATGGTTTCCTTACAGGTTTCTCTGAGATACAGTAAAAATTAACAACTGTGTCTCCAAATGGCATGATGGGCACCAACTTGCGGGCTACTGACCTTAGCGTTAGTTGCGTGACCAAAAATATTAGCCATTAACAGAATTGGAACAAGGGGATTGGGAGAGGGCTCGTCTCTACAGTGCCTTGTGTATCTCAAGACATTTGTAAAGTCGCACAGATAGAAAGTCAAACGACGAATACACCCATCCCTGTCGACTAAACGACCACGTGGTCGACGATTCGTCAAAGAAGGAAAATGCGTATGGACTCTGTAAAAATTTATTTAAAACATAAAATAACCGAAATACAAAAAGTGTTATAAAAAACAGCGATAACAGACTTTTATTTCGAGACTTTCATATGTTGTTTGTCCAGACGCTCTAAGTCCAGTACAGACGTGTAAGTTCATATGTCAGATGAATGCTTCGCTATGCAGAGTGAGACTAATTGATCTCATTCTGGCAAATGTTTTATAAGACAACGCACTGGCAAAAATTGTAATGTTACTTCTTACTGGAAGAGCGTCACACGAAAAGTTGAGAGAAGAAGTTCACATCCATAAATCCTCTTTAATCTGATAAAATCTTGAGAGTTCCTTTAGATAAAACTTGAATGCGTATTTCCTTAGATAATACTGAAAATTTCTGATTTTTATTTTAATTTACACGATTCGTCTTTGTATCTAATGTGTGGATACCAGCACTTCTCATATCCGATTCGTTTCCTCGTATTCACCATCCACGAAGGTCTTCCGACTTTTTACGCATGGCTTCGGCTGCTGCTTGGGGATTTCCATTTCATTTCGAATGCCGTAGAATGCTGGTCGAGTTGACTCTCACTGAATTCCTAGAACAGCCTGGCCTTCTCAACCGGATTCCAGAGAGTGATTTCTCCCGAATGAGAACGCTATCAATTTTTCGGCCTTGGAAACATGAGAGGTTTGATGAGCACAGAACAGGACTGAACCAGCACAGCGCTCGTGATGTCGAAATATTTCTCACTAAAGAATGCTCTTTCTGATGTATCTCTTTCTTCTATTCCTTCCCAATTGCGGCAAGGACTAAGGCCGACCATGTAGACCTCGGTGTGCTTTCTTGGCTACTGAGAAAGATTCATGAAAGCACTAGTGGTGCTAGACGGAGCCATTCTATGACTACTTAAACTAGTAATATAAGAAAAAATAGCGGAAATCTCTGCCTTACCGTGCTACTGCTCTCCCGCAGTTGAGCTTCATTTTTCAGCTTGATATAAAGTAGCTTAAACGTAGATTTCGTTGCTGGAGTAATACTTTCTCTTAAAATATGTCACGAATACGCGTTTTTATAAATGAAATTTACTTACTTGAGCTTAAACTGCCCATCATCACTAATTGTGCGGGCCCCAGCACAATCTCTATTTTTCAGAGGTTTGTTGGTTAAGCCATTGTTGTTCCCTGGAATCCCGAGGTTAGCCTCTCCCTGACCAAAGTTTGCCCAAGGTCTTCACCACCAGGGTAGTCGCAGCCTTTGTGGATTAGAGGGAGATTTACCACTATGCGACTTTGATACCAGGACGGTGGTCGATTCTGGTTTTGGTTTACTCTTAGGTGGGCTTCCTGGTGGAAAGGCCGCACTCCTTAGCTTAGGAGACCCTACTGGTGGAACGAATCCCTCGCTTTACATCGCAGTCCGACACCCAAGAACATCTCCCAGCCACGATGAAGCAGTAAACCAATGGGACGTGTAAATGAAACTACACATGTAATTATGCATATTTTATTATTCTATTGAAATTAGAATGTACGGCGCCACAATAGGTGTCCGAGTTCTATTATTTTCCCACGGACGGGTATTACGTATAATACAACCGCAATGATACTGAGATACTTGCGAAACCTGAGCTACAGACCAGATTCGAACCTTCGATTGCCCTCTCCGGGTGCTCACGTACTACATACTGCACCGCCTAGGCCCTTGCATTGTCGTTTTCTCAGCCTGTTTTTTTTTTATTTTGACAGCGCCGTAAGGAATAATCAATGGGAATTGTCAATGGGAATATTCTGAACAGCAGAAATCGGCATTGAACTAACTTCAGCCGAGCGTGTAGTCGAAATCACATTGTTTAACTTTCGCAATGTTGAATTTTTATTTACTCTCTGTTTACAAGTTTTTACGGTAGTGTATTATTTGTGAAACAAACACAATGATGCTGAGATATTTGCAAAACACCGGACCGCAGGTGTATGCGGTGGGGAACGAACGCGCTATTGTCCTTTTCGGAGAGTAACGCGTTCACCACCACTCCATGCAGGCCCTTCGTTTCGCCTGTCTACCAGCTAGTTCTATCGATTTTTTGAATCGATTTTAGCTTTTTATTTACTGCCTGTTTTTTTTCATGGTCAGGTATGATGAATGCAATTACCTCAGCTTTGTTATGATTGTATTGCCATAATAACGTGAAAAAAAAGTAGTCAGCAGGTAAAGGCTTAAATTCTCACATTTCAAATCTGCTGGAATCAAATTCTGTTGTAAAAATTCTCTGAGTTTCTTTGGTCTGGATCGCTCATGTTTTCGCAGCTGCCTCAATCACTGCGGATACGTCAAAGCTTTCCTTCCTAACAGTTAACTTTGTTTCACTCACCAAATGGTCGCGTAGCCACTAGATGATCGATAAACTTTTTCCTATTCCCATTCTTAGGCATGAGATGCTTTCCTGGGTTGGTTGCTTGAAGATTCGTATCATTTCTGCTACGATATGACACAAAAATAAGGATTCCTCAACCATCCTAAGGATCGGCAATCTTTTTTTGGCATTGATCGACAAGTCACTGTATTATCGAGAACAATCTCTTATAAGCATGCTCTGGGTATTTAACAAGTTATCGCTCATAGTGGCTATTGTTCCGGCGTACCTCGTCGTCTTTAAAGTCTGGAGATATAATCACACTGTTCAATTAGTGAGAACTTTCTTTTAATCCAATCAGAAAAGTAGGAACCTAATTTTCTGTCATTATAAAGTACGTTCCTTAAGATGTAAGAACCATTTTTCAGGATTCATATAGGGTGATAAATGAAGACCATTCAGATGAAAAAAAAATTCTAAGATACTATACCACGTATAGAGGCATAGGCATTTTGACTGTCAGTTCATTTTCTGACTCTTATGATCTTTGAATCTATCCGAGAGTTTCTGCAAGCTAAAAAGCTTGTAGTTTTTGTACTGTGATTGTGACAACACCTAGCTACTTACACAACAATTGAATGGCTTGGCTTCCCAAATGAGATGAGGCTCTCATTGTACCTTGCAATTAGATTAAAAGGATAAAGGATGAAGTTCTCGGAGGTGACCAATCTCTGAGGAATGCGCCGTGCATTCGACTTCATTAAGCATCGTTTGGGGGTGATTGAATGCATATCTGGCCTTTACAATGACTCGCGATGGCTTACCGGATGTATTGAGCCAGTGCTGCTATCCCAGACAACTCTGGTACTAAATTGCCAACCCCGGAGGGATGGAAAACATGGTGGGCCATGTGCACAGGAATTCGTCGCAATTGGCTAATGAATATGTTACAATTAGGTTGCATATAAATTCAGCCGTTTTTAAAATTTTATCATTAAGTTTGCACATCTACTGTGTGGAGCACAGCAATTCTTATATTGGATTCGTTTCCTCGCATCCATAATCCACGAACGCCGTCTAGCTTTTACGTGTAGCTTCGACTGTTGCTTGGGGATTTTCATTTCACCTTGAATGTCGTAGAATGCTGGTCCAGTCAATTCTACCAGGAGTCCTAAAATAGCCAGCTTAGGGCGTTCCTACCTGGATTGGAGAGAGTAGTTTTCCTGGACAAGTCCGGTAGCAAATTCCTTACCCCAGTGGGAAAAGAGGCTTTATAAGCTTGATGTAGGATTGAATCAGCACCGTGGTCGTAATGAAAGGCATCACTACCACTGTGCTATCCGCCCCTCATTACGCTTTAAGGATATCAATGTGAACTATTTGGATAAAGAAATTCTAGCTTTAATTTCAAAACTTCTTTGTTGGGCCTCAGCTGCGAAGGCGTACGTGTCGGGTACAATGTCGCTATGTAAAATTTTCAGCTAGGTGTTCTTTTATGTGAGCTCAAAAGACTCTTATGTTTGTGCTATTTTACCACTACTAGACCTCTTGAATAAAACTGGGCATTCTGTTCCTCAACTCGTCCATTCTTGGATTTTTTCATTAAGGCTAATTATGCAGTGTTATACCAAACAGATACGATCGTGCCAGTTGTGACCTAATTGGTGGTTTAAGGCACCAAAAAACAACTCATAGTTCTAAAAATTTATCTTAATCGTTAACACTTTTTTCTTTCAGTATGAGGGTCAATTCACGTGCTCCATTGCTGCTAGCATCAATATTTTTTGTCGCGCAACTACCACAAAGCTCGACAGCGCGCAAGTTGGTATTCGTACAGGCGATATGGAGACACGGTGATCGTGCACCGCAATCCTTGCCCTATCCCAATGACCCTTATAATGAAACTGCATGGCAACGAGGATGGTCACAGTTAACGAATGTGAGGCTGTAACATTTCGTATTTTAAACGCACTTAAATATCCTAAAATATGTTCGTTATATTGTTAAGAAAGGAATACCAATGTTAGCATAATTCACTGTTATTACAGCACCGATTCATTCACAATAGCCAGATTTCGGCTCTTTCGTATTGCCTAGAGCCGATTTGTTCTTTATAAGCCTTCCAGTTATTATTGGAGACCTGCCGCGCAGAAGAATAGCATAAGTCAGAGAACCTAATAGTTTCTGCTTTGCAAATTTTTGTTCAAAGAATTTACGCAAGATACGCACCCGGTGGTTTGACAGACAACAGTTTAAAAGCCAATAACTACTCGTTATCAAGCTAGAGAAGTAAACAAAGATTTCAAACAAGGACTTGATAGGTACTTTACAGTCGTAATGGCTTAAATGTTGTGAAACAAAATCTATGAAGTTTCAACTCGCTGATTGAAACGCTTGTAAAAGTTGGTATATTTCAGATGGGCATCAGACAAATGAACGAGCTTGGCATTTACTTTCGACAGAGATATAACCGTTTCGCGTCGTCGCACTTCGTTCCGAAACAGGTGTGACTCTATGCCATCAACAATGAAGGGCAAAAGATAAGGCGTTCAGCATTGATCAATGCATATTGCTGCGCCATAGATTCGAGTCCATGGGGAACCGTAGGCGTTATCGAATACCCTTGCCCTGTACAATTACGTTTGGGCGAGAATTTATATTCTAAGTCACTAATTCTATTAATCAAGACAGATGTGGCAAAATCAAACATATCAAATAGCCTCGACTCCAATCCCCAAGCTCACCAATCCCATTATCTTTCAAGCGCTAGTGAAATGCCATCGGACTGGTTTGTGAAGGAAAAACGAAAGGGCGATACCACCGAACAAATCTATCGTGCAAATATGTACACCATTACCTCCATGGTGCTAAATGAAGTGCAATACAAGGTCCGTTTCTCATGAAGTGATCAATTTGAAACGCCTTCTCCTGTGCCGTGTGGATTGTTCAATATTGTAAAACCTGGTGCCCAGGATCGACTTACTATTAACCTCGGCATTGGAATATGAATGCGCCGTTTTCTTGTTGAGCAATCGAGAAATTTTTAAAACAGCATACATTTACTTCCATAAAAAAACACAGTACAATACAACATTAGCTGACGTTTCGGCAGTTTCTTCTTCAGAGCTTGGAAGGGTATATTGATATACAATCTACTAGGCCAAACGCTTCAATAACACTTACAAAAAGACGAAAAACTCTATGGTGATTACATGATCAACAGCTTCTCAAAAAAGCCACCGCTTTTTACGTGACTTCCAATGAGGAAGTTTAGAACAGCTGATTATAGTCGCATATAGTTTGATGACTGCACCATTCCACATCAGAAATTGATGCGAACATACGGGGTCAGGTCGAATATAACCTCTGGGCATTCCCCCTGCTATTCATTGTAGTGTTTTTGGCATTTATCCAAAAAGCCTCGAGAAATTTTCGCGATGGTGTTCTTTTTTCCTTTCTCCCCATCCTTCACACACAAAGAGGGCGATTGTAAGAAACATGTTTTTAACAGCCACCTCTGTGTGCACTACCAGGGAACTAAAGGAAGAGTCGCGCGACTTGGCTTGGCAAATAGCCATCTCCAATAGCTACGAAATAGTAACCCTACGAGATAAGTTTAGAAGGAGAGAGACGCTCCCACGCGAAACACTTGGCCAAAAGAAGGTCCCGCTTATGTTGCATTTTATTAGCGATGAAGTAAGCGAAGCTATAAAACGATGCTTAAGAAGGGCAGATCTAGAGGAATCGGTAGCGATAGTTGAAATACCACCGGCTACTCTAAGCCGCCAATTAGTTCGTAACCGCCTATATGACCGTCTATGTGAAACAACAAATTGCTTGCACGAGGTTGATAAACATATTTATTTTCGGATAACGTTTCGACGTCTTCGTCTTCCTCAGAGCCGGTGATCCGAGTCGATGGTCCATGCTTGTTGTTCGCCTCGACGTTGCGTCTTCGCCTTCGTGTCGAGCCAGATCTTCCTCAGTGAGCCATCTTCTCGAATTAGGCATCCTCACTCAGTGATGCCCTTTTATACACGATGCTGATGGTGGATATATAATG
>UYYA01000412.1:0-59232 GCA_900624975.1 Angiostrongylus costaricensis
AAGAAATTTCGCAGTACGCTTTCACTCTTCAAACATTCAAAATACCTTCAAATATTTAGCGCGAGTGGGGTTCGAACCCAAGAAGACTTACGTCCATTGGAACTTAAGTCCAACGCCTTAACCACTCGGCCATCGCGCTTTCCGCTGCTCCGGGCGATTACTTCGTTGGCCGTAAATTTCTGGCGACCTAACTATTGTTGAAATGTACAGCGCTAATTGAAAAGAGATATCCTGTTACTTCGACGGATAAATATGTTCAGGCTTGTTAAGAGATTTCGCAGTTCGCTTTCACTCTTCAAACACTCATAATGTCTTCAAATATTTAGCGCGAGTGGGGTTCGAACCCAAGAAGACTTGCGTCCATTGGAACTTAAGTCCAACGCCTTAACCATTCGGCCATCGCGCTGACTCTTGATCCGGGCGATTACGTCGTTGGCCGTAAATTTCTGGCGACCTAACTATTGTTGAAATGTACAGCGCTAATTGAAAAGAGATATTCTGTTACTTCAACGGTTAGATATGTTCAGGCTTGTTATGAAATTTCGCAGTTCGCTTTCACTCTTCAAACACTCATAATGTCTTCACATATTTAGCGCGAGTGGGGTTCGAACCCGCGAGGACTTGCGTCCATTGGAACTTAAGTCCAACGCCTTAACCACTCGGCCATCGCGCTGACTCTTGATCCGGGCGATTACGTCGTTGGCCGTAAATTTCTGGCGACCTAACTATTGTTCAAGTGCTGAGCGTTAATTTAAAAATGATCTTCCGTCACTTTAAGTCTTTCATATGTTCGTGTTGCTAAGAAATCTAGCAGTTCGCTTTCACTCTTCAAACATTCATAATATCTTCAAATATTTAGCGCGAGTGGGGTTCGAACCCACGAAGACTTCCGTCCATTGGAACTTAAGTCCAACGCCTTAACCTCTTGGCCATCGCGCTTACCCTTGATCCGGGCGATTACGTCGTTGGCCGTAAATTTCTGGCGACCTAACTATTGTTCAAGTGCTGAGCGTTAATTTAAAAATGATCTTCCGTCACTTTAAGTCTTTCATATGTTCATGTTGCTAAGAAATCTAGCAGTTCGCTTTCACTCTTCAAACATTCATAATATCTTCAAATATTTAGCGCGAGTGGGGTTCAAACCCACTAAGACTTGCGTCCATTGGAACTTAAATCCAACGCCTTAACCACTCGCCCATCGCGCTTTCTGTTGATCCGGGCTATTTTTATGTTGGCCGCAAATTTCTGGCGTCCTAATTATTGTTGAAAGACAACCACAACGTTGCTGAGATATTTGCAAAACTCTAGACCGCAAGCGTCTGTGGTTGGGAACGAACGCGCTATTGTCCTTTCTCGGGATAACGCGTTCACCACCACACCATGCGGGTCCTTCGTTTCTCCTGCCTCTCAGCTATTTCTATCGATCTTTGCCACAGCAATCACCCGTCAACGGAGTTGATCTGGGGCGCCCAAATGGGCACAGAACCCAGTTAAGCTACGGCTGTAGTTGAAATCACAATGTTATACCTTTTTATTTTCTGCTTACTATAATTTGAACTAGAGCCGCAGCTTAACTTGGTTTTATGCCGATTTGGGCGCCCCACATCAATCCCGTTGACGGGTGATTGCTGTGGCAAAGATCGATAGAAATAGCTGAGAGACAGGCGAAACAAAGGACACGCATTGTGTGGTGGTGAACGCGTTACTCCCCGGAAAGGAGAATAGCGCGTTCGTTCCCCACTGCAGACACCTGCGGTCCGGAGTTTTGCAAATATCTCAGCAACGTTGTGGTTGTATTTCGCTTAGTACCTTGCCGCGAAATTATAGTAAGCAGAAAATAAAAAGGTATAACATTGTCCTAGCTATTGTTGAAATGTTGCGCGTTAATTGAGAAAAGATTTTCCGTTACTTCAAGTGTTGGTTGTATTCAGGGTTGTAAAGAATTGTAGCAGTTAGCCTTCACTCATCAAACACTCCTATTATCTTCAAACGTTTAGCGCGTGTGGGGTTTTGAACCCACGAATACTTGCGTCCATTGGAACTTAAGTCCAAAGCCTTAACCACTCGGCCATCGCGCTTTTTGCTAAGCGCCGCAATTTCTTCGTTGGCTGCAGATTTCTGACATGCTGAGTATTCACAGCGTTGACTTTTTAATTAGTTCCCTTAACTGGCTTTCACAGCAGAGTATTGTTTGTGAAACCACCACAATGTTGCTGAGACATATGCAAAACTCTGGACGTATGTTGTATGCCATTTCCTTATATCGTGCGTTTGTCGTGAGTGCACGATGGAAACATTCTATTGCTTATCTGATGAATCTTTCTACGCAGTTTGTCTGAATGCATAGGGAAACCTCGCTATATGACGGACAACATTCCCTATAATTTTTCTTTAATGTGTGGCTCGTAGGGAAATTCATGCTTCGCTTAGTTTGTAGATTTTGAAGCATTTATCCAATTTCTTTTATTCTCGCTGTTTCTAGGGCTTTAGGGCGATTAGAGTTTAACACTACAACTGAACCTACTGTGATTTTGTTCGTATTTTTGTTGAGCAAACGCGAGGTGTTATTATTCTTTGTTCACGATTAAGCTGACGTTTCGGAGGATTTCGCCTTCCTCATAGCCTGGAAAGGTCAAGTTGATGGCAATCTACTCGGCCAGACGCCTCCATAACCAAACAAAGA
Organism: Angiostrongylus costaricensis; assembly: GCA_900624975.1. Taxonomy (NCBI): domain Eukaryota; kingdom Metazoa; phylum Nematoda; class Chromadorea; order Rhabditida; family Metastrongylidae; genus Angiostrongylus; species Angiostrongylus costaricensis. Next base: position 2,684 of record UYYA01000412.1, read on the forward strand.
AACCCCAAACCAAGATTTCAATCACGTTGAACACAGCTCTGCACACTCACCGCTTTCTATGAGGTTTCCACTAAGTATGTCATGTAGAGACCAACCGCACAGAAATCGCATGGAAGTATAATGTGCCCCTCCCATCAGAATAGCAGTCTTATATACTACCCTATATCACGCGTGATAATGAGGCATTTTTCCCTGCTGTTCATTTTCGGATTTCTGGAATTAATTCAGAGTGCCTCGAGAGTTTTTCGCGCCTGTGTTCTTGATTCGCGTGCGAGGATCGTGACACATACTTCGAAGTCGTCCCCGTTATGTCTCTGGGTCCTATGCGTGCCTAGCGGGGTATTTGGTCTATTTTTGCAGGCTAGGTGGTCTTTCATGCGGACACAGAGAGGTTTACCCGTTTCGCCAATGTATTCGATACCACACGTCTTACAGGAGATCAGATAAACTATACCCGAGCTCATGCAATCACCGTCTCTACCACTGGGGCAAATTATGCAATTTTGAGTTGCACATAGACGGTCATATAGGCGGTTGCGAACTAGCTGGCGCTTAAGATTATTCGGTGGTATTTCAACTACGCTCGCCGAATTCTCTAAGCCCGCCCTTCTTAAGCAGCGTTTTATAGCTGTACTTATATCATTTGAGATGAAGGGTAGGATAAACGGGACCCTTCTATCGCTAGAGTTGTCGCTTGGAGGCCTACGATTTCCTCTATACCTATTCTGAACTAGTTTCGTAGCCATTAGAAATGGCTATTTGCCGTGCCAAGTTCCGGGACTCCTCTCTCTGCTCTCTTCCCGTGCACACGTTGGTTGCTGTTCGAAACCTATTTCTTATAAGCGCCCTTTTCGTGTGAGAGGGGTGAGAGGAGAGGTAATGAACCAAGATGTTTTTACTACTTGGCTTTCGGTACAACTTTGTAATGTAGCCATTTTCTGATAGGTAAATTTGTACGTTCAAAAATGGAAGCCATTTTTCTTTCGGCTTTTCTCGGGTGAACTTGATATACTCTGACTGTGCGTTTAACAATTCGAAGCATTTGTCCATTTTCTCTTGTGTTGAGCAAAGGACAAAGCAGTCGTCTACGTACCTACAGTAGAGTAGCGGTCCGAGATCAGTCACCGGTGCTTCCACCTTAGACATAAAGGCAATGGCAAGGCTTGGAGCCAGTCGTTGCCCCATTGCCAACCCTCTTATTTGAGCGTAGTCCTTTCCAGACCATCTGAAGGTTGAGCAGCCCAAGCATTCTTTTAAGAGTGCCATCAGGTGCTCTATCCTGAAGCCATACATGTTTATTTCTCCTTCGTGTTGTGTAAGGAGTTCGAATATGGCTTGCATTGCGGAGTCATTCGGCACGTTTGTATAAAGGGCGGTAACGTCGAAGGACTCCATCACGCACGCGCTGTTGGGCTGCGCAGTACGTAGACGATCCAGAAACATCTGGGTATTCGTAAGATGCCGAAACGTCAGCTTAATCGTGAACAAAGACCTCGCGTTTGCTCAACAAAAATACGAACAAAATCACTTGATCAATGCCGAGGTTAATAGAAAGTCGGTCGTGGCAGTTACTGCAAGATGAACCTACTGTATTTGTTCCCATTAAGAGTGTATTCGTCCTAACGAAGAAGTAGGGGTTTATGAAAAAAGATTTATGGGCAGAAGTAGCCGAGAAAGGGCATACCTTACACTCGTGATAAGATTGGTTTAGAGGTGACAGTGTGAGATTACTTCGCTTCAGCTTTCGTCTTGATGAGTCCGATATTGAACGGGAGTGTGACTTTATGATATTCAACGATGGTTTCGGAACCTTTGAGGACTTAATGGAGCATTGGTAGAGGTTATACTTTCGCTTTCATATTTTGAGAATATGATACAGTTCCCATTGCTTAGTTTAGGTGGATGATCTATACGATGACCGACAAATATGTGTATTTTGTGAGAATTCCTACTAGTCAGATTTTATCAGTTGGAAGCGTGGATCGCCTTACTGAGTTTTACCACACTGCTGCTGATCGATTGGCTCGCATGGATAGCAGAACTTTTAGAAATGCAGTGAGCTCCACGATACCCCCTTCAAAAGGTTTGCTGGATTATCTAACAGCAACAGCATTTTTCGGAGCCTACGTGTAGAATTGGCAATTGTTATCTATTATGCTAGGGTTTCGACAGCTTATGTTTTATAAATCGTCGAGGCGCATTAGAAGAGCAATTTCAGGACGAGTTGTCATGCTGCACAGTCCGCCGTATTGTGGAGGTAGTTTACTTGGTGGGCTGCTCAGGAGCATTGATCAAACGCAAAGGCACTTACTTGTGCATGGAGAACCTCCGGTGCTGAATGCCCTTTCAGTACTTGTTCAACTCTTGCCAATCGAGACCATGCGGTCGATTACGTTCGCTGCGTTACGTTTCACAGTGCGGCATATCGATAGGGATCAGGTTGTTGTGATGAAAGTGAGGTGCGAACAACTCCATCGTTTGTACTTTACATACTTTTCTTTTTACCTTTAATAATTTTACTTTTCTTAATTTTTCCATTCTTGCCATTTTTTCCTTGGTTTTAGTTTCTCGAAGTTTTTCATTCTTATAACGTAGGAATACTATAGTATAATATTGTAAGATTCATCTCATCTTACACCACTATGTAGGGGATTTAGTGATTTTTATCCGTCAATCAATAAAACATTGAAGGTCAAATAGTATTTCTTAAGTTGCTCATGAACTTTTTCCTTTGTCTTAAATAACAAATTATTCTATTGTTCTCCAGCCAATGCAATGACTACTTTTGTGTGAATTCTACCTTACTCTTCCATCGATTACAACTATCTAAAACTTATTCGAGAGAATGTGCTCCTTGTAGTAATTACCACTACCAACATTCTATTAACCATAGCCCTAGAGAAGCCTGAGATGAAACAATTTTTTGTATTCTCCTTGAACAAACACGAGGTGTTATTTTATTTCTATATTAAATAAAATAAGGAAGGAAACCCAATAAAGGAGTAAAATAACATGTCGTAAGAGTATAAAGATTTGTGTAACCTATCTCCATGCTCTTTAGTAAGATGCCTGTGCACGCGTGCGCGGTCGTTAGAGATTCCCTTTGACACGTCGAATGTTCGATCTCTCGTTCCGTACTCACCAATTTTTCTTTCCTCTCCTCTCCGGTATCAAGGCATTGGTACCAGACTTGTCTAGAAGGATAAAATCACTAACTTGCATATTGGCAGGTCAATGTGGTTCATTGTACATGCTAGATTAATGAATCAAATACACCGCGGCCCTAAGTGATTAACAATCGCCAACACCTTTGTCCTCTTATGCTTTATCGCTTTCTCTTTCCTGCTGAGTTTGTCAAGAAAGTTTTTGTTTTACGATTCTGTTTAAAACTTTTACAGTTTTGAATAGGAGCTGTCTATCAACACCTGTCGCTTTTTTTATCATAGTCATACAATCATATTTTTTATCATACACACAAGTGCATCGAGACGGTGAACTGCTTTGGTAATATCGTGTCGACTTGTTCCCTTCCGTTTTCATTTGGGACAGCAAGTGGATGTTGGAAATGTTACATCATTGTTATATATGTGACACTCAACAAGTTCTTATTTAAACGTGTATACACCTTTGTCAACTAAGGCGTCCGTGATTGTGCTGATACTTACACTATCTAATGGTCTCTTTTATGAACAAATGTTAGGAGAAGAAGTAGGTGTTAATGGCTGGTAGATTTCTAAGCCCTAGACTTTCATGCTATGACATACTTGACAAAACTTCTCACGAAATCTTGTATGCCCTGTTGATTTGATTACATCCATTTCTTGAAGATGAATGTCAATATAACCTTCGAGAAAGATTTGTGGAATGAGGTAAGCGAGTTCGTCGTGTGGAAGTTAGAAAAATTATTTCTACTCTTCACTAAAGTCTTTTACTATTTGGGTATCCGTGCTATTTCTAGCTACATGTGATATAAGTAGAGTGAGTGGTTAGTCCACAGCCCATCAAGAATAGGTGATTACCAAAGTAGTTGTTATGCTGCGAGGTAGTGCCTGGCTAGAATTCGGAGGAAAGGTAATTTTTAGCCAAAAGGAATTCCACAGTACCAAATGGCTAGCACATCTGTGTGCGAAAAACAAAATTTGATTGTCCATGCTCCATGTAGATGACGGCTAAAAAGTTTAAGCGAATAAAAAGATGTCATGTAAGTGTGCAATTCTTTAGGTATGTGCTGTTTACCAGGCTTCATTGAGCATTGTAGAAGTAAATGAATACAAAGCGCATGTTCTTCATTGCCTGCGATGTATTATGTCAGTTTTTAATCCTGGGCAACTGTGAGACGAGTTTGATGCCTTCGGACAAATGAAACAATGTCTGGGAAGCACTAACCCACTAAGAGCCACATGTGTAATTTGCAAACCACCTCTAACAAATGCTCTACCAGCATATCCAGTTCTTTTGTATGACCTATATTCACACAAATTGGATGGATCGCAATACTTCTTCCATTGGTTGTGTTTTCTCGTATCCTTCACCTACAAAGGTTTTCGGATTCGTGTGCATGTTCGGTTAATGCATTAAGATTCTTGGTTTCTGGCCGAGTCGATTTTTTCTGTATGAAAACGGATACAAGTGTAATACCAACCTCTGGAATGGAAACCGGAAAGATGGTAGGCTTGGCGGACCTGACAAGGGGTCAAACCAGGGCTTACCACAAATTGAACTACATCGCTATCACTACCACATTTGCACCCAGTGCTTCTGGTTAGCGGGCATGCAGATGATTAAGATTAGTAATCCAACTTTATGTTCCATACGAATACTTTGTTATTTTTCCTTCATGTTAGGTTTTAGTTGGTCTCCATTTCTTGATTTGTTTAACTTTTTTATTCATCTAACAGAGCAAGTAGCTTTCACGATTTGTTTACAGATCATGTTGTACAAAGATCGTGCCTTATGTCCATGCAAGCACACCGTCCATTCAACATCTCTACGTCACCTCAAAGGATCCGAATGTTGGCATCGCAAAACTCGTTTCCACCAACTTCTCAACATTTAATATGGTGAGATATTTAATTTTCATTTTGATGAAATGAAAACATGTCAACCCGAATGGATAAAGAACTGAGTGAGGATATTTTTCTTTAAACGTTTTGCACTAATATTTTCTATATTAAGTAAGCCTTAACTAGAACAGATCCGAGTAATCTCAGGGTTTCTCGACAACTGCTTAAAATATAATAATGTTCAGGCCATCGTGGTCTATACGAACAAGATCAAATGCATATATATATATATATATGAATATATATGTATTCCAGATCATTATGGACTTCATTAATTGATTAGAATGAAATACCGCTTCTCTGAAAGCCACGATTCATTTAACAGACATTGTGGTTGAGGCTCATGAGGTTGAACAGGAAAGCTGTCATTTGAGAAACATCTCCAATTGCCTCATAGATGTTTTTCAAGATGATTTACATATAAATGCACATGTGTCTAATAAAACTAGAAAGGATAACGCTCTCGGTCTTGATCAATTCTTAAGGGATGCGCTGTCTTTTTGACTACGTCAAGGATCTCTAAAGGTGATTTAATGCGTATCTAGACTATCTCTGTGACATACCAATATATCAGGCTAGTGCTGCTATCCTCTGTGATAATCCGGGTTCCAATTTGCCGAACCGGAGCGATAAAAGGCTTGGTAAGCCAGAGGCACGGGTTCGAACCAACGACCAAATGTGTGTTGTTGCATGACATAGCCAACCACTGCACTACACACGCCTCCACATATATGTTTGTACATATATATGCCTATATATATGTATATGAAATCACAAAGATGCTGAGATATTTGTAAAAGTCCGGACCACATATGTCTGCCGTGGAGTTCGAACACACAATTATTTTAACGCGATCACCACCACACTATGCGGGTTCTTCGTTTCGCCTTTCTGTCAGCTAGTTTTCTATCTATCATTGCCATCAACAATCACCCATCAACGGGATTTAACGGTACGGAAGGGTAATAGCGTGTTTGACCTCTGCGGTTCGGAGTTTTGCAAATATCTCAACATCATTGTTGATGTATTTCACATATTAACCTGCCGTGAAAAATTATTATAGGCAGTAAATGAAAAAGTTTACATTATATATGCATATACATGCACAAAAAACTTTTAGAAGACCAGCGGATCCCATCACTCCTCACATTCCATTCGTTTTCTTGCATCCATCGTTCACGAAGTGCAAACTTTTACGTGAGGCTTTGGCTGCCGCTTAAGGATTCTTACTTCATCTTAAGTGTCATGTAATGCGCTGCGGTCGATTGTCCCTTCTGTCCTAAGATAGCCGGGCTAGTGCGCTCCCATTTGGATTGCACAGAGTGATTTTTTTCCGGAGAATGAGGGGCTTGGTAGACCCGAAAAGGGATCGAACCAGAACTCTGCTCGTGATGATTGGCATCACTACACCACTGTGCTACCCTTCCATATATACAAGTTTTGAAGTACTAGAGCACAAATATTGAACAGTTGACATCAGTTAATAAAAAAACTCGAGCATAATGTGCATCGTTTTCTTGTTGGTTTGATATCAAGCGTTCCTTTTTTCGAAAAAAATCACTGTGTTTCGATTTAGCTACGGTCCTTAAAATCGCTTAGAATCATGAGTTCGATGAGAAACTCTTGCTTGCTTGTTATTAATAGATTAACATACAGCGCCTGTGCTGCGTTCTGCTTCGATTCACAATGAAGTTGGTGCGAGAATAGTGGCCATTTGAAGTTTTATACCAATACGATTTAGCTCATGCCAGATTTAACTAGCTGGCATAAAGACCTTTAGAGTCCACACATCTTTGCCGATAAGGTACAAGTGATCCGATTTTTCAAGATGGTATTTTGACTTTCTAATGTCCGCTACATTTATTTCTCTCATTTCTCTGTCAAGGCTGTTATTTCGAATACGAGAGTAAGCGAGCAATAGCTAGAATAACACGATGATCTTCACCAGTGTTCTGTTTGTGTTCACAGCTACAGCTTTTTTTGTCGGGACATTTTGAAAACTAAAAATTGATCTCTGATTTTTTGGCAATTTTAGTTGTAAAGAAGTGTCGATTTTAAAACATATCGTGTAAAAATATTATATGCGACTAATGCGATAGAGAAAGGCTCCTTCTATAAATTACTTGGACGAGGGATGTTCGTGGTTCAGTTCAGAGAATCAGCCTAGGGTATGGCGCTAGGCGACGCGTGATCGCAAGTACTCCTCCTTACAGCTCATTTTTTAATTTTTGCAATCTATCAAAAACGCCTCAAGAGTTTTATGCTTTGACGTTTCGGATTCCTGTGCGAGAATAGTGACTCTTACTGCTAAATCTTCTCCGTTCTGTCTTTGTTCCTCGTGGGACCTGCCCTTTATGACAACGTGTCGAATGACCACGAAAAAAAACCGCAATGCAAGCCATCCGTGAACTGTTTGTGCAGAGCAGAGCTGTAATAAACATTGATCGCTTCTCAGTTTTTAGGACCGACTTTCTATTATTATTTTCCACTTTTCCATCTATTTTCATCTTTCTACATGTGTTATTGAAGCGTTTGGCGTAGTAAATTGCCTATCAATACACCCTTCCAGGCTCTGGAAGAGGCAATTCTGCCGAAACGTCAGCTACTGTTGTGTTGTATGTGTGTTTCGTATGGAAGTTAACGTATGCTCTATAACAACCTCGTGACTACTGGAAACAGCCCATTTGCGGCTTCTCAATTCAGCAGCTCATGGCTTTTCTGAAGGAGTGTCTAAACTGATTAATCTTGAGATGGTCCGGAAAATACTATACACAAATTTGAGGGTTAGCAACATGACAGCGACTGACTTTAAGCTTTTCCACCATCTTTGTGGTTAAGGTAGAACAATGTGTAATCAATTTCAGGCCAGTACTCTACTGTACACATATAGATGATTGTTTTGTCATCTGTTTCACACAAAAAGATACCAACAAATGCTTTGAACTGTTCGCTGGCTACGAAACCTTTGCTCTTGGCGATAGGTATAGTGGAAAACCTAGGCTTCCAAACGATAATTCTAGCGATACTAGGTTCTGTTTATCTTACACTTCGTTTTCAGCAAAGTAAATCCAGCTATGAATAGCACCGAGAAGTCTAAGACGCCAGCTGGTTCGGAACCGCCTACATGATCGACTGTGTACAATCAAAAATTGGTAAATATGCACCAACGGAGGAGACTGTGATTGTATGAGTTCGGATGCAGTTTATCTAATCTGTTGTAGTGCATGCGGGGCCAAAACATTGGCGAAACGCGTGGACCACTCTGCGTCCGTATATAAGAGCACTTGGTAAATTTGAATTGAAACTAAATACTCTACTAGGTGGGCATGCGACACAGAAAGATAAAGGGGAAACTTTTGAAGTAGAAGTCACTATCCTCGTAAAGGAATCCAGAACATCAGCGCGTGACACTCTTGAAACGTTTTTGATAAATTCCGAAAGTCCAAAAATGAACCACTAAGAGGATTGTCTTATGATCACTCATGTACTACCTCAGGCTATTTCTTTGAATAGGCGTTCCTCTGGCTAATTCTTTGACCTGAGCCGGGCACATTCCTCGCTTATGTAAGACTCTGTGCGGCTGGTTTCCACCAAATTACTAGAAGACATAGAAACAACAGTGACATGACATGACAGTATAACCAAATTTATCTACCATTTTTACGGGTACTACGCACCCATGTCGGAAACTTTGAAAACTGGAAAATTGTTTTGGGTTTTTATCTTTAAATTTTAATTTTAAAGTGTTGTGAAATCAGGTAATATTTTCAAAAATTTGTGTATCATATATCGCTATCGCAATAAAGAAGGTTTTTTATAAGTCTGTTAAGTTCTAAACTGACGGAGTCACCAAAAAAATCATGCGTAACTGTTAAGAGATTAGTTTGTTACAGTAGATCTTACGCGTGTAGTAGGTAAAAGGAAATGAAAGTTTCTTCGCTGTATTTATTTTCTTTTCTCTAATTCTGCTTTTTTTTGTTTAATGTTTTTGTATTTTTTTACATTATTGTTATAACTCTGGAGCAGTGGTCTGGGGCACCTTGCAATACACGTGGGATCGATCCTCGCGCCCCACGCCCACCTAGCCCTCCATTCCTCTAGGGTCAGTAAATTGGTACCAGAATTGTCAGCGAGGATAGCAGCAGTGACTCAATGCATCGGTAGGCCACAGTGAGTCATTGTAAAGGTTAGATATCCATTCATTGTGTTCCAACGATGTTTAATGAAGTCGAATGCATGGCGCATCCCTTAGGAATTGATGAACGCCGAAGGCTTTATCCTTTTGTTATTTTTAAATTTATTTTCATTGTATTATTATTGAGCAGGGTTCATTAGCACTACATGTGGTTAACCACGTTTTCCAACATTAATGAAAATTAGCTTAGATTTGTACACTACTTACTTACTCGCCCATGCTATGCGATTTCTTCTCATCTTGGCGATTACTGGAGCCGGAAGTCGTTCGCAAAGTTGGACCGAGTAACCCTTACGAATTCGCATTGGCTCAAGTAATGGGCTGCATTATCAGTTATCAGAGAAACCTGAAGTATTTCGCTCTCGAAGCAATTTACGCCGAAGACTTGGTATGTTTCCTCTTCAAGTACAAGTTTTCTGCACAAAATTTTTCCAATCGCTCATTTTCTACGCGCAGTACTTTCTTGTAAAAGTTGATAAAAACGCCTTTTATGATGTTTATTTTATCTTTGTTTTTTCTTGCTTTTAATGAAGTTCCAGAACCAAAACATCGGCCCCTTAGAATTAGGTAGTCCTGCTGGTTGGCTAACGTTCTGCGGTACTTGGACCTTCAACACCTATGAAAACTACTCAGCGGAGATGAAACAGTGAAATATTTTGACTGACTAACATCAGAAACATAAAAGGATAGAGCAATGTGTTTGACCAACTACATAGGAATGCTTTATACATCCATCTCCATCCGTAGCATTCTAGAGCTCACTGAGTACATATTTGGCGCTACATTTGCTTGTGGGTCGAGTCGAGGTGTTGAGCCACTGCCTTAATCATCTCAGATGGGCTGATACCGATTTGTCCACCCAAAGAGATGTAAAGCTTGTCGAATTTGGGCCGCGTGACAGAACTAGCGACAGTTCCAGTGCGTTATATGCAGGGCCTTTTAGCTACTTCGTTGGACTCTCCTAGGTGCAACATTACGAACACATATTCTGTCATAAGAATGATCATGCCACATTATTAACCCCTAAGAGGATAGAGTTTAAGTAGGATGCGCATCAAGGACGGGATGCGAATGGATTCATTCTGAAGAAGAAACCATTAGTTCTGTTAGGCTGAACTCCACTACCAATAAACGACATCCATGTATGATTGTATACGAATTTACTGCTTATATGTCCATCCCACTCAGATCGCTCTATTTTGTAAACTACAGTGCACTACATCAGCTTATTTTTTGACCAATGGGAAATATGGAAAGTTGGACAAGAAACACCTTGTTGATGAGAACGTATTTTCTATTCATAAACTAAAATGAAATCGATAAAAACCCCTATTCTGCTAACGCTTCGGCACCTTCGCCTTCCTCAAAGCCGGTTTGATCCGATTTGGTTTTCCACCGTTGTTCTTTTTTCCGATGTGGGTCTTCGTTATCGTATATGTTCCATTCTAGTGGAGCACCTGCCTAATGAAGTAAACCCGCTCCGTAGTGCTGTTTCATAAAAGACGGTTGTTGATACTAAATGGCCGTCGATAATCGCATGTTTTTCTCTGGACAATCCATCCTGCAACCGTCAGTATCATTACCAGCCAGCACAGAGTGTGACAATAATTCAGAAATAAAGATTTTCTAAAAGGTTAAATGCTGTAATAATAATTTTTATCTCTATGAATTAATCGTCCACATTCTGCCATTGAACATTGGTAATACGAGCAAGGAAGAACATTTATAGCGTTACCTGACGAAGCAAAAAAGGTGACAGGTCTGACGAAACTGAAGAAAAACCCTATCGCGAAATAAATGCAGGCAGTGGAATGAAGAGAGTTGCTGATCTTGTCAACATGAATAGGGTCATTAAAATCGTTTAATGTTAGCATTACTGCTACCAACCATTCGCCTTCGAATCAGCGGAATTCGTGACTTGTTGTAGCCCACGTCGCAATGTTCACTTGTGACAACAACAGAAAGCAGTCGATGAGCTGACAGTTGCTACATTAATTTCATGACTATTCGCTGAATATGCCTTTTTTACAGTCTAAAATGTGGCCGTACCAGCGTGAAGTATACTGTACTAAATGCTTTGGCGACCTTTTTCTCAACGGCTAGATTTTAAATCGTGCTAAGTAACCTTTTACGTGCCCACGACTTCCTTTTTAGATCTTCTCCGTCAACTGACATCGCGATTTCTCCTCACATAGCTAGTCCATCTGTGTCTTGGGCTTCAAGTATATTGTCTTGGATTTCGAAGGCGAAATAGTTTGCAAAGGTCTAACTGTGCAGACCGTCGTGACATTACGTGTGCCTGTTAAATTTCAGGCGACAGGCGAAGTATCAACTCGAAACAGGGCGCTGTTACGTTGTCTTAGACCACTTAGGCACAAAAGCAAATTAAGTTTTAAGATAAAGCTGCACTAAAAAGGATAAGTTAGTTGGGCAATATTTTTTCCCTAAATTCCTAAGAATGCCATACCAGTCAGACATACTACGTCGTCACCACAAGTCGTCACCCCTTGAGGAACAGAGAGAGATTTATCGCCTTGGCACAGGTTTCCACTTCGGCGACGATTTCTACGTCAGTTTGATTTTAACTGCATGTACGGAAAGGTCCAATTTCTTTTCGGATTGCCTGAATCTGTAGTAAGGACGAACTCTCCTACATCGTGGTTCGACACACTGCAAGCCATTGCGCATAGTGAGGTGACCATCAGTGCTGCATCTTATATGTTTTATCACATTAAGAAACCTTTATTTACCAACGTGTTTATTAGAAAAAACTATGTGTATGGTAAAGAAAATCCGAATTTCAGTAATTTCAGGGTTCATATAATCATCATTTGGTTTGCATGTTGAAAAGCCGGTGTTACAGATTCATCAAGGTCGAAAAATTCACCTGACTGATTTTGCACTTTAGCACTTGCCCCACATGATTTTGTATTGGTCACGCCCTTATCCAGTGTTCTATTCAGCGAACTTCTTTGGAAGAGAAACATAAGACATATTGCAACATCTTTAGAACAGTGTAAACTTTGGAGCAAAATCCAAACAGAACCATACTTGAAGAATGATGGCCGACATTTTCAGATTGACGATCCGATGCCTGTGATGCATCCTGTACTTGACGTATGTGGAGTGTTTCTTCGAATTCCAGCAAGTGTTATAGACTGGCTGAACGACCAAAGAGAAGAGTCTCGGGTTCAGACCTCATCCATGAATTCGGTATTGAGCGATGTTCAACGCTCGCGAATGCGCCTACTACTGGATTATTTACAACAAGATTGGTGTATATGATAGCAGTCTTATAAAGGCCTTCCTGGATTGTGAAGCTTACACGAGGTTGTTAAACAAGTTTTATTTGGCTAACGCTAGCCGAATAAAACTTATATGCCAACCTCGTGTAAGCATAGCAATCCAAGAAAGGATTGATTATTTATACTAAGGTTAAATGACGGCTAATTTGAGAATTACAGTCTTGGAAAGCTTTCATTATAATGTGTAAAGTATGAAATTTTCTGTTGAACGATGATTTTCTCCGTTCAGAAGCATTTACTTAACATGAAAGATCTACTTTTTAACATACATTGCTGAGCCTCATACAGAACAGAGCTACCAGAATTCACTCTAACATTGAATTTGTCACATTTATGCACACTTGCTTAGTTAGTTATTATACTAGCAGCTTTAGTAAATTCATTGCACCCATATCTATAACGTCCGTTGTCATTGTTAAGTATAAGATTTTTCTAGTGTTGAATAAAAGTATCTACATAAAAAAGGGATAAAGCGTTGAACAATCCCTGAGGGATGCCCCATGCAACCGACTTCATTAAACATCGTTTGGTGGTGATTGAGTGCATACCTGGCTTTTACAATGACTAGTGGTGGCGTACCGATGTATCGAACCAGTACTGCTATCCTCCCAGACAAGTCGCACTAATTTGCCGACCCCGGAGGGATGGAGGGCTTGGTGGGCCATGGGCGCAGGGATCTATTCCACGTGTGTGTTGCAAGGCGCCTCCTATCACCACGCCACACGCTCCTTTTTTTTTAAAAGTATCTACATACAACCACAAAATGAGCTCCATGCGTTTGGCAGCTTGCTGTCTTTTGTACCAACTTTTTTGTTTATGTGTTCTTTAGCGAAAGGTTACCCATTGTAGCATAACATAATCCCTAGTTGATATAATTGAGCTCTCGCAAAATAAATGTAAATATCTGTTAGTGGCGATGATCAGGAAACTCCGTTACACTGCCTATTCATTTCATCGCAAGTTTTTGACTAACATGTTCCCAGCAGAACGAACAAGCAAGACACAAAGCAAGTAACGTTTGTCAGTCTAAAACGGGGGCAGATTAGTCGTACCTGGATCCAATTTTGTCTTTGCACAAACGTAATACCACATTTTGCTTCCGGCTAACTTACTATACTCTGACGAACAGTCTCCGTAAGTTGGCAAATATCCCCCAAATCGTTCCTAACGTGAAGGAGATTGATAACGACGTGTATTACGACAATACATTACAATGATGCCTTTTTTCGCTCAAACATCTTTAAAAGTTTATATGCAGGGTAGGCAGCGTTTGACTAAACACCATAAATGGTTTATGTTCGTTCCTTCTCAACTACTTCAATCACTCCGCAGGTGGTACGTGCAAAAAATCACGTCGTCTAGGCTGAATATTATTAACGGGGTGCTTAAGTTTTAGGTCCTAACCTTGAATTTTTCTTAACGGGTATACATGGCATAAACTATGACCTTACAATAGGATAAAAAACTGCTGCCATGTGCTTCAGTAGAAGTGTCATTGATAGATTTGTGCTCACAAGCGCTTAAAGCCCACACGTGTGGCCTTAATATTCGCAGCGACAGTTGTCGAGAAATGGCCAAGCGACCCACCCAGAGGTCTGTTCCTGACAGGCAGTGACAGTTGCGTTCTATTCTTCGCTCTTCGTTCTATTCTCAATGAAATCTCAAGAGAAAGGTTTGCTGCAAGGCAACGAAGGGGGTTCATTAGGTTACTGTTTGCTCTATAAGCCTTGATGTTATTGTTTTATTTTCATCAATAATGGGCTTTTTGCATTCTTTTTTCTGATATATCAATGAACAACCAACCATTCATTCATCATTCTTTAAGATACGAATCACCGTTGTCATCAACTTTGCTGGTTTTGCCCGAAAGATGTTGATGATAAATCTTAAAGGACCTTTTGCTATAAACACATTCGTTCCTATTTATCATCATTATCGCTATGACTAGAGTATTTCTATTCCCTGTTTAAATTTTTTGTCACGGATCTCCTTCATATGAGGGATCTCGAGCCAGTTAGTCTCATGGTTACGTGACGTGTCCCCAGGATAGAGTTAATTGCAGACCAAAAGGGACCTTTGCTTCCCTGAGAAGCAGGTGGATCTAGAGGATGGACTTCCTGTATCTGCTGCCTTGATTTGGCACATCCTTTCTGTATTTGTTAGGCGTATTTATGCATGCGTGTGTGGGCGCGTTCTGGTTTATGCGGATTGTAATCTAAGAGTCAATTCTGCTAAAAGCCTGCAATCAAGTGACTGGGAAGTATATGGGAGGCGGTTAGGAGTCGCCTACAGCAAATGAGCTCTATGTCCACTTTGGGAGACTCTGGTAAGCTACCTGTGAGTATACCCAGTCCCTACGTTCAGAGCACAGCAAGCTATACGTGGGTATCAAAATGCTAAACACAGTAAAAAAAAAAAACGGGACTAATTCCCCTGACCCCGAAAGAGCCCCCAATTTCGCAGCGTTGGTAGGAGGAGTAGGGAGAGGCTGCTAAAATCTCCAGGCCAATGGAAGCTGCCTGGATATCAGAAAACAATGGTGGCGATCGTGGTGACGATCTGTACCTACAATGCACGCACACTTGAGTCCGAGTCGTCGATAGAGGACTTGCTCATGCAAGCAAGAAGGATAAAGTACGACATCATAGGCTTGGCCACGTCAACACCAGTTTGACCATGAACATCGAATCATTTGAACAACTTACAACCCGAATCGGACCTTCCTGATTAAAAATTTGTGGATCAATTCCGGCAATGACAATCCCCGTCGTTTACGCGTCGACATCAAACTATAACGAAAAAGAAGTCGAAACCTACTATATGAACTTGGAGAAGTTCTACACAGAAGACCATACATTCTCGAAGGTCATGATTGCAGACTTCAACGCCAAGGTTGGACCAAGAAGAACGTCCGAAGAGCGTCACATTAGGACCCATGGATTAGAATGAAACGAACAGGGTGAGCGGCTATCTGAGTTTATCATGTCAACCAAGACCATCCCTGGTAACTCGCTGTTCCAGAAGGCTCACCTTCAGCGCTGAACATGGGAGCCTAATGGAGAGTACCATAACGAAACAGACCACATCATAGTAAATAGAAGGTTTTGCCTAACCGAATTCGCTGCTGTCCCAAAATTCTCTCTCGAAAGTTTCTCGCGGAAAGGAGAAATGCAGCTAAATTCCAAAACCGAAGTCCTAGAACCACCAAGAACTGGCACTTGTTCAATTCATTAGCCGGCTGTTGGAAAGATGCCGTTGTCGATAACATCGACGAAGAACACGATCAGCTCATTCAGCATCTTCACGTTTGCGCCACGAAGGCCGAGAGTTCGGAAGTCATCAAGAGACGTCTGTTTCCATAAACATTCGAGCTGATACGCCAGTGTGGAATCGCACGAACTGCAGGCAACCGCTAACTAACGTCCGAACTTGCAAAACAGTACAGACAGGCGATAAAAGAAGATCTTAAAAAAGAAGAGCTGCAGTAATGATCGAAGCTGTAGAGGATGGGAGAAGCATTTGCAAAGCACACCGAAACTTCGCCCATAACAAGACCAAAATGATTGCACTCCGGCGCCCAGACGGAACAGTTACAGCCTTCAAAAAGGCAATGGAGAAAATCAATCACGAATGCTCCTCGGATCTCTTCGATAGCCACGTCCACCTTTCGTCATATGAAATAAAGGAGGATGGATATGTTGTGCCACCGGTTCTCCCTTCCGAAATCCGACATGCGATTTCGTCTGTGAAAAGTCGAACAGCACCAGGTCCAGATAGGATAAGAGCTGAACACCTGAAGAACCTTCCGCCAGTCCGCGTAAACACACTGGCTCGGCTCTTCACACGTTACCTTTCTGAACACAAAGACCCTAGACAGAGGAAGACCAGCACGACCGTGTTATCGTTCGAGGGTGACCAGCACGATATCGGCAACTATCGCCCAATCTGTCATCTACAAACTTTTCACGCGAGCCATCCTAAACAGGATTGACAGAAGACTGGAAGAAGGACAGCCATGTGAACAAGCAGGGTTTCGAAAAGGATTTAGCACGATGAACCACATTCACACAGTAACGAGTTTCCTTGGAGTATCACGACAGTACAAAAGACCGATCTGTCTCACTTTCTTCTATTTACAGAAGGCTTTTGATTCAGCTGAGATAGAAGCGGTCCTGGAGGCCCTTGATAGTTAAGGAGTCTCTACTCAGTACATAAAGACTCATCGTGAGCTGTACAAAAAATCCACAACTAAGGTATCACCATTCTATAACGATATTAACATTGACGTCAAAAGAGGCGTTAGGGAAGGCGACGCCATCTCGCGAAAATTATTTACCCCCACCATGCTGAACGTCATGCGAACATTGGAATGGGATAATAAGCGAATGAAAATCGATGGTCGGCAGTTACACCATCTTCATTTTGCTGATGACATCATACTTATAACACCAAACATTAACCAAGCGGAATGTATGCTTGAAGACTTTGATAGAGCCTGTGAAAAGATTGGTCTTCGACTAAATCTCACAAAAACGATGTTCATGAAGGACGGATTGGTTTCGCATGCCCCATTCACGCTCAACGGAGCGAATACCTCCGAATGCTCCAGTTATATCTATCTAGGCCGGGAAATCAATATGATGAACGACCTAGCTCCAGAGCTGAGCAGAAGGAAACGAGCGGCTTGGGAGCTTTCAAGAGCATCGAGGATGTAGTGAAGAGAACAAAGAGCACCAGACTCCATGCACACTTTTTCGACTCAACGGTACCTCCTGCTCTAACGTATGCGTCAGAAACCTGGTCGCTGAGTAAGCAGGTTGAAAGGTCACTGAGCGTTATCGAACGCGCTGTCGAAAGAACGAAACTCGGAGTATCCCGTTCCACACAAGTAAGGGATGGGATCCGAAGCTCCGATTTGCGTCGACGATCAAAAATCAAAGATGCCGCCCTGTAAGCTAAACAGTCGAAGACAAGGTGGGGTGGACACGTAATGCGTATGAATGACAACCGATGGACAAGAGCCGTTAGTGACTGGGTTCCTCAGGATGTCAAACGTACTGCAGGAAAACCATCGGGTCGTTGGTCAGAGTTCTTCACAAAGAGCCTTAGGAAAGATGTGATGCTCGAGGTGTCCCTAGAGCGAGCAGAACCCACTGGGCTGCTCTTGCACGCGACAGGGATAGATGGAAGATTTACTGGCTCACGCCCAAGTCACACGACGATCAACGGGACTACAAGTGACAGGTGATACAGGTTTAATTTTTATGCCAGATTAACATCGAGTTTTTTCTTATCCTATTCTTACAGTTCGTTACTGTCGTAGAAGCCGCCATAACTTTATGTTCAAAGAAATGAAGTCGCTGGTGAGCTTTAAGATTAATAGAATATTTTATTGCACAATGGGCACAAGTTTCACCTTCCCGTGTAGATTAGAGACTATATGCTTTTCTTTGACACCATTTTTCAAGAATGGTAGGAATTTTTCAGAACTTTTGTCAGAATTCTGAAAAGTCTGAACTTCTCTTCGTGGTGCTTGATTTAACACAGAACTCGTAACCTTCCAGCTTTATGCATTGAAGGGTAAAGGATTGAGCTCTCGGTGTTGATCAATCTTTGAGGGATGCCCCATGCATTGAACTTCATTAATTACCCTTGGAAGTGAATGAATGCATATCTGGCTTTTACAATGACTCGCAGTGGACTACCGATGTATCGAGCCAGTGCTGCTATCCTCCCAGCAAGTCTGGTATCAATTTGCCGTACCCGGAAGGATGGGAGGCTTGGTGAGCCATGGGCGTAGGCATCGATTCCACGTGTGTGTCGCAGCGGCGCTTCCAACCGCTGCGCCACGCGCGTCATTTCTTCACACGCTTTATGAATTACATCTGTTAATGAAAAATCATCTGCATTCATTGACTTTTGAGCTTTCCATTAAACAGTCGTCTGGTAAAAGCAGGATCTCTCGTCGTAAAACCGTGGTTGAGCACAGAAATGACAGTGGTCGCACAATGCCTATTGCACCTAATACGTCAGTAAATTCAAGTCCAGTTTTCGACTAACTAAACGATTACCGGAAGCGCCGTTATAAAGGTTAGTGGTGTTGTAATGCAGTAAATTTCCACATTGTGAAACCTATTCTTGTTTTCATTTTGGTGTTAGTCAAACACCGACGCTGATGGTTATCGTCTTATCAACTTGACCAGAATGAACATTTATGACGTTCTAGACACTTATGGCTTCACTTTTATAGCAAACAAAGACTTCCATTTAGGAGAAAACATCGCAACAGCAATTGGTTAGCGCAGAAATAAATATGAAACCATAAGAAATAAAAATTAAAGTGAATAGGTGAAATAAATGAAAAAATAGTAATAAAATAAATAAAAAGCCTAATATAGTTCTAAAATTCAAATTTCCTTGAAGCCAACAGCGCTCTGTAATACACATGTGCTCATGGGTTCGTTACCACACTCCGGTGTAATCGAGCATTTCAGCCGCATGAGGTCGGCAAATTCGTAAGATAAATGTTAGAAGAATCTGGTAGAACGAAAACACTGATTTGATACATCGCTAAGCTTTCGAAAATCATTACATAGGTCAGATTTGTAATCAGTCACCTTCACGATGCTTGATGAAGTCGAATTCAAAGCGAATTTCTTAGCGATTAACAAATGCCGGACGCTTTCACCTCAATTTTCTTTTACATTTTGCTCCATTTAATCTACCTGTTATCGAAAAACGGTTGAGTTCCATGAGACAAGAAGAAGACTCCTCCCACTGCGGGTAAAATAGGACGGAGAATAAAGGTAAAAAAAGGCTATATAGCTACTTTGTGTGTTTCCTATACTTGCGAGGGTAGTCAAATCAAGTTATTGTTTTAATTTGTCGCATCGAATGGTTCTTGGCACAACTTTTCCCTAAGTTTTGCTAATATTCTAAAATTCTTCGTTCAAAAGATTATTTAACTCTTCGAACTTCTCAGAGGAAAAAGACACCATTGAAGCGAAAGAAGTAGTTCGTTAAATATAGCTGATAAGTGTTTTAAGCAATGTGTTCCTAAACAAAGAATCAAGCAAATAATATAACTCATGACGGATCCTAGGTTAGAATTCAAAAAGGTGCCAAAAATAATTTAGTACGACAAATAATAATTCGTCACATTTTCATGAAAGGGTGAAATATTCAGCCAAAAACCTACTGTAAAGCCTGATAAAAA
The DNA here is from genome assembly GCA_900624975.1 of Angiostrongylus costaricensis. NCBI lineage: Eukaryota > Metazoa > Nematoda > Chromadorea > Rhabditida > Metastrongylidae > Angiostrongylus > Angiostrongylus costaricensis. The sequence goes on from UYYA01000412.1 coordinate 22,463, forward strand.
GCATAAGCTACGATAAACCTCTTTAACAAACTCCTTCCTTTACTCTTCATCTTTTGGGTTTGTTTCTTCTGTCTCATCGCATATCTAGAGGCTTTTAATTTTGGTTTTTTCATCAACAATAGCGAAAATATCAAAGCCGTTCAATAATGCTGTATAGAGAACTTCTCTTTTGAAAAGTTCTCTATCTATCTAAATAATTGCATTTGAAGTCCAAATATGGCCGCCTCGCAGTAGCACATCAAACACCGCAATGTAACCTTTGTAATCTTCTCGATCAATCATGTTCAGTGTTTCAGTCACAATAGCGATTCAGGTTTGACTTCAGTAGCATACCGACGATGGCTTATCCGAAGGAGGCGTAACAGTGGAACAGTTTACTACTTCCTTGCGAAACAACGAAGCTAATGACGTTTGATGTTTCAGACAGTTAGGTAATCCGCTCCTCACAACATCATCCTCAGTCATCCTCAATCACCTCAACTCATTCTTAGTCATACCCATTCATTCTTATTCAATCACATTCATTCACACATTCACATTCATACTTCAGTAATCAGCAGATTATTGTATCTCGTTTCTCAGCTTGTCTACGGTGCGATGTCAGTAGTGGCGGGTGTTACCAAATCCGTTCTGTTTGCAACGCCATCGGTGGCATGTACCATTCCTCCCACAATGTACGCAATGCGTACAATGCCTCTAAGCGGCCAACTTATGCTATGTATCCTGCTAAGCCGCTAATAGGCTTATCAGTTTTGTAACCATTCATCATACTGGCCCTTACCCTTAGGCAAGGGTGGCACCCATCGATGCTCAACGTTTACGTTGCTGACTAGCGTTATTCACGACCAGCCGCCTGACTGTATTCCGTAGATGACTCATCATTCACTGTTCATAGCACCGTCAACGCTCATGTAACTTACAGTCCTCATCGATCCACTAAAAATGCTCCTCATCGCTATAATGTTGAAATCATAGCTTGGCCGAAACACGGCCAGTCTGTAACCCTCACCACCTCAGCATACTGTCTCCCTCTCCGCGGCATACAGTCTCCTCCCTCCGCCCCCAACATACTGTCTCCCTCAGCAGCCGCACCGGTCGCTTACGGCTAACCAAAGGCTACTTCGTTGTAATCTCATTATTATTGTTAATATTGTATCAATGGTATAATAATGTTTGAATGCCATCCCCTTATTGTTAGCCTCACTTCACTACAGGCCTTAGCACCTCAGAGCTCTAACTTGTCTCATTCCTCTACCATTACTTCTCTATCGTTACTATTATGTAATTAGTGTTGTACTGATGTATTAAAGGTTTAATTACCTAAGTATGAGACTGGTAGATCAACTACAACAACTAAAAGACCCGCGTGGCTAATATTCTACATCAATCTGAACCGCTACACTCCGCCGCTAGCCATTTCGTTACATGCTGAGATAATTGCAAAACTCCGGAACGCAGAAGTCTGCGGCGGGAAACGAACAGGCTTTTACCCCTTCCAGGGGGCTAACGCGTTCACCACCACACCATGCAGGTCCTTCGTTTCGCTTGTCTCTCAGCTAGCTCTATCTATCAGTGCCATCGGCAATCACCCATCAGCGGGATTGATCTGGGGAGCCCGAATCGGTCCAGAATTTTCCAAGTATCACAGCATCATTTATGTTATATTTCGCAACTTACCCTTCCATTAAAAAGAGTAGATAGTAAATAATAAATCAAAATGAAAACCTTCGTTTTCCTTAGGTTTCTCAGGATTCCTTACCTTCAGCAGATTTCCTACAATGACGATGGGGAAATTAATGGCGGAAATGGTGAATTGCTCAATTTTTTATAAAGGAAAAACTAAAGCACAAGGTGAAATTGATTGATGCAAATCCAATTGTCAAGGAGACGAAAAAAAGCTGAGAGCTTTAACAAAGCAGTGCATATAAATGAGAGCCTTCGAAAGTGCGCAAAAAGGACAGCCCAATATCAGCAAATTCCCTTTGCTTATATAGAGATAAACAATGAAGCATGTTGCGTTGATGAATTCCTCAGCGATACTCCGTGCATTCAACTCCATTTGTAGAGCTACAAACGTGATTGTAACATCGTAGATTTCCTATAATGATGATAAGAATAACGAATCTCGTAGCAGATCGCAGTCTAGGATTCGGTTGGCCGCCGAAAATAAATAGGCCTCGTATTTATAACGAAAAACCTTCAACCAACCAAAATGATTTCGCCCAACATCCACAGGACTCGTTAACCGACTAGTGAATACTTTCCCACATAAAACAATGGAACGATAGGGAACAGTGTGAAAACTGTGATGTACTTTTGATTGTAATTCTTTTCTGTGTAAAGAGTAACACCAGAGAGCCTATTTTGTTGAAGAAATACTTTCTTCAAGAGAAATCATTATCGGCGAAATTTTTCAACCCGCCCGTTAGTCAAAACAAATGTGCTGGGTCATTAATCCCATACGGGAATGAATTTCACACATTAATTGTTCGATTTCTAGTATGAAAAACGTGAAAGAGCAGACGATTCATTTTCTTTAACTATAGTCCAACAAGGTCGCCGCGCAATAAACATTGGTTCGACAGCACACTCCAGACTCCCAAGCTTTCCGTCCATCTTGCGTACCCAAATTGGTACTAGGCACATCTGGGAGGTTAGCAGCACTGCCTCGATGTATTGGTAGACCACTGTGAGCCATTGTAGAGGTCAGATATGCATTCAATCACATCCAACGATGCTTGATGAACTTCCAATGATGCTAAGATGTTTGCAAAACTCCGGAGCGCAGGTGTCTGCGGTGGGGAACGCTATTGTCTTTTCCGGGGAGTAATGCGTTCACCACCACACCATGTGGATCCTTCGCTTTAGGTGATTGCTGAGAGATTGATAGAACTAGCTGAGAGACAGGCGAAACGAAGGACCCGCATGGTGTGGTGGTGAACGCGTTACTCCTCGGAAAGGACAATAGTGCCGTCGTTTCCCACCGTAGACAACTGCGCTCCCAAGTTTTGCAAATATCTCAGCGTCATTGAAAGTTATATTTCGCAATATACCCTGACGTGAAAAGAGTATGCAGCAAATAACAAGTTAAAAAATGCTTGATGAAATCAAATGCACGGTGTACCTTTAAGGATTAGTCGATATCAAGAGTTTTATCTTTCTCTACTTTTGGCCACATAGGCTAAAGTTTCTTGCTAACATTTCGAATTACCTGAGTAGTCGAATTCTTCGTATCCCTGCTGAAGTGATCAATTTCTCAAAGGAGGCGAGATTCATCAAGAACAGTCGAATAAAACTATCATTTCGCGACGGCCTCTTCACGGAAGGTGCAAAAACTTACTGAGCCGACCTTGTCAATATGCTAACATAAATCTTATCTTTTAGATTTTAGATTTATGAATGTTTTAGATCTCTTCTCCATCCAATTTTTCCTCGAAAATGAGAGAAATTTCTACATTGTCAGTGGAGATTAAAGTGAAGAAGTGGATGGAACTTGACAAATTCTAAGCGCTTAAATCCTTTTCGCACCTTTTCTATAAATCACAACGTTATCACGTTAACTTTTTTATTTAATGACTACTATAATTTTCAGCTCAACTCAGCTTAACTGGGTTGACTGGGCCGATTTGGGCTTTCCAGATCAATCGCGTTGACGGGTGATTGCTGATGGCAAAGGATCAATAGAACTAGCTGAGAGACAGGCGAAACGAAGGACCCGCATGGTGTGGTGGTGAACGCGTTACTCCCCGGAAAGGGCAATAGCACGTTCGTTTCCCACCGTAGTCACCTGCGGTCCGCAGTTTTGCAAATGTCTTAGCATCATTGTTGTTATCGTGTTATTTAAGATTTGAAGGTTCGGGCTGTTAGAATTTTCAGATAGTTAAATCATTTAATGTGCAGCATCCATTGTGTAAAGTCTCTTGTAAGGTCGTTCAAATTTGACCTTGATGCACTAATGGACTTGTGTTCTTCGGCTTACACAAGGTTGTCACGAAGTATTTATTAACGGATAACGTTATGATGTCTTTTTCGTTTGCATTGATGTATTATAACTTACAGAACTGTATTCAATTTTCTATAGTGAGAACAAAAAATGGAATTTCACGCTTTCGTTGTTGCTACTTTAAACCCACTCACTTGTTTCATGAACTTTAATTATTTCTACTTTTCCGTAGCTATATGCATATCTAAACACTTTCTGGAGCTGTGGTTTATCACTGGTACAAATTCCACTTAAGAAGAACTTGCTTAAAACCTGCTTTCAGAAGTCCAGCGAACAATAAATGAACTTCTGAACTGGCTGGTCTTCCACTGTAATGACAACCTGCAAGAGATTTGCCACGAGAGATTGCCAAGTTTTTGTCGGACGCGGTCAGTCCAACCAACAAGATTCCAGTTTTTAACAACTCTGGTGTGATCCGAATGGTTCTTTAAATTTGATTAATGAAGGAACAGTTCTGCGAATTGTTGAAGCACTTTTTTTCTACCACACTGCAGAAGAAATAAGATCAAAACTTAGTGAATTTAACTCAGATGGTCAACTGTTATTGAATGCTTGCGAAGTTTTTTTGAACGGAAAAAAAGGTCAGTTCTGCAGTTCGACTTTGAACGATCACCGTTCGCAGATTAAGGACAGATGTCTTCAATAAGTACGCCAACCATAGATATAACACGTCTGTGAAAAAGTCAAGGCCATTCGAAGCATGGCATACCAAGTTGTTATCTATTATAAAAACTCTCACTCTCTATCAAAAGTGAATTCCAATCAATAACGATCGTTATGGAGATAAATTTGAAAACACCTTCTTGTGCAGTAATGGCAGTAATAAAAAAAGGGATAAAGCTCTCAGCGTTGATCAATCCCTGAGGGATGCCTCATGCATTCAACTTCATTAAGCATCATTAGAGGCGATTGAATGCATATCTGGTCTTTACAATGACTCGCGGTGGTTTACCGATGTATCGCGCCAGTGCTGCTATCCTTCCAGACAACTCTGGTAAAAATTTACTGACTCCAGAGGAATCAAAGGCTTGGTGAACCACGGGCGCAGTGATATGGCAGTAGTAGTGTATCAAAGGAAATTTGGGTAGATACCGAAAATTCTACTTACAGAACTTTTTATTGTTTTAGTTGCTCGTTTTAAATACATTAGGAATCCAGAGGAGATCTTCGTTTCCTAGAATTTCTATTGCTTGCGCAATCTATGTAACACTTCAAAGTCACGTGAAAGTGACGACGTTAGTGTAGAATCTCAGAGGCCTTCAGGTAAACACATACAGCTGCCACGTCCGACTTTCTATTAACCTCGGCATTGATTGAACAATTCTTTCCACTTCTGTTCAGCAAAGGGAAGTGGGGAAGTGGAATAGCACCTCGTGTTTGCTGAACAGAAGTGGAAAGAACATACAACTGCGTCAACTACGCGCGTCCATAGAATAATTAGAGCATATACCGGTTATTTCTCCATACGTCTCGATCTTTCGCCGCAGCTGCTCTTTGGGCTGTGTTACCTCAAGGCAAACGAACTGCGTGAGGTGTTTAGTGACGAGTTCTTTTGTTTTTCACTTCTTTAGTGGAGGTTGGAGGAAAAACGTAGCTGAACAGTTCATAGGGCTTTACTGCAGAATAGCTTTCGTCTGGACAGGAGAACTATAAATGTTCGGTAATCTTTCTGAAAAGCCTCTCCTCCGGCTTGATATCACCTTTTTTCGATACCTGATACAGCGCCATCCTACTATAACGAAGATGTTTACCATTGTTGTAGCCTTATAATTTAGAAAGGATTATTAGAAACATTGCATACATTCCCACTGTGCCCATCTCGTTCTTCTTCTTCGATTTTCATATGATTTTCCAACCAAATACAAGAACTGTATTTATTATTTTTTTAAGATTAACAAAAAAGGATGTAAAAGAAGGTTGCAACTCACTGAAATGACTGAGCCCCCCTATACATCACTGCGCTCGTTTTCTGCTTCGTTAGGATAAAGGTACACCTCTGCTCATGCACTTATAAATCCAACAGAAATTAAACCGGGATTCCTTACAAGTAAGAATAATTGAGGGAGAAAACGTGTAGCGATTTTTAACACTACGCTTCCTAAAACTTCACAAACATAATGGCAGGTAAGAAATAATGGTTTTGTCCGTCAACATTTTCTTTCCCAGTTCACAGTGTTCAAGTAGTAAAAGAAAGAAAAGCGGGTGTAAAAATCCATTATGATAAAACAGCGGACGCATGTAGCATAATGGTTAGAGGTTCTTTACAATACACACGTTATCGTCGGATCGATCACATTTCCGGTAAACAATGTGTTCAATTGTTCTGGTGCCTGCATTGTGATTGCATACTCGCCACTGGGATAAAAATGCTGGCCTGTTACAAGAGTTGGTAGAGTGTACAAACGAAATATGCTTTTAACCACCCCTACGATGATATTAGTGAAGCAGGAAGCACGGAGCGCTCCTAAGGGATTGATCAGCTACGAACGTGTTATTGTTTTTATGATAATTTGACGCCTAGCAAAAATCACGTAGTATTTCTCGGACCATCGTATTCGTGCACAACATCTATATAGTACAGACGGTATCCAAACGGTGAGAACAACTTTCCGGAACACATTTTCGCCGCCAAAGAAGCTGAATCAGTCGTTAAATTACATTGAAATCAACGCCCACTGCTACGGATATGTCGGAAATTCTTCGATTTTATTATGTGAAACAATTCTTGTTAGTACCTTCTTGGATTACTAAACTAACACAAGGTTCGTAAGAAAATTTATTCGGCAAACGTTTCGACGCATTCGTCTTCCTGGTTCTTATTAAAGTTAATATCTCAGGGCGTGCTCGTAGTAGATAAAAACTCCAGGTTACCGAAACTCAAACGTTCATACATTCATGCCAGATGTGATTGTCCTTCCACTGTAGGTGAATGAGTTTAAGTTTTTTGAGAGAACAGTCTTTTTATAGAACATGACTCCAAGTAGTAAAGATTATTTTAAATGAGTTGATATCAAAAAGGAATCGTAGCTGTAACCCACTGGCTGTGGTTGTCTACCTAATCTAATTGTCAGAGGGAAACGTGGCACTCGAGGCGTTGAAGTCATTCAGTCTAAAATTCCTGCGCTAGAGTCCTCAGTGCCATTCTGTGGTTTTCCCTAAATAATGTGAAAATAGGTAAATATTATTTTGGAAGCGGTTATCTTCACATTTTCCTCGTTTTTGCTCCTGTAAGAAGAGTAAAAATATTTCGATGGTCGCATTTCTTCACGCACATGTAGCTGATGTATTGGCTTTCACACTTAAGAAACATTACTAACTAGTTCCAGATATTCAGGGCGCGTGAGGCGAAGTGGTTGGAGGCGCCGCTGCGACACACATGTGGAATCGATTCCCATGCCCGTGCCGGGATCAGAAAATTGATACCAGACTTTCTGGGAGGATAGTAGCACTGGTTTGATACATCGGTAGGCCACCGCGAGTCATTGTAAAGGCCATGTATGCATTCAATCACCACCAAACGATGCTTAATGAAGTCGAATTCATGGCGCATCCCTCAAGGATTGTTCAACACCGAGAGCTTTATTCTTTGTCCTGATATTCTTGTTGAGCAAACACGAGGTGCTACTTTATTCTTCGATCCGTTAAAGCTGACGTTTCGGCGGTACCATCTTCTTGAGAGCCGTTTATTGCGTGCCTTCCACTAAGGGGGAACAGCAGGATATCGAGAACTGTTTGATCAACGCCGACATTAATAGAAAGTCTGTCGTGGGAAGGAAAACTAGCGCCAATACTGAAAATCCTGATAGAAGCAACAGCATGCCAGCAACGCCTAGATTTGTTCACATACATACATCGTTTCTTTGAACCAGCACTAAAGCTTTTCCACCTATTGTACATTGTAATCGCTTATAAGCTGCAAAAAAGCTAGGTTTTTCGCTGTCTTTCCTATTTTTAATGCTGTTGTTGAAGCTGGACTTTCAGAGCGCTGGCGGGTGATTGCTAATGGCAAAAATCGACAGAACTAGCTGAGGGACAGGCGAAGCGATGGGCCTGCGGGGTGTGGTGGTGAACGCATTATACCCCAAAAGGGCAATAGCGCCTTCGTTCCCGACCGCAGACACCTGCGGTCCGGAGTTTTGCAAATATCTCAACATCGTTGAAGTTATATTTCGCAATATACAAATATCTCAGCATCACTGTAGTGTCTACAAAGTGTTTCTTGTAATTTGTTGTGGCACGTGGCGAGAAATTTGGCAGTGTCGCTTTTGCGTTGAGAGGAGACCGTAGATATGGAGCTCTGGAGCTCTACAACAATTAGCTCTCTTTAACCCCATTTGTTTTTCGTCATCGTGATGATTTTAAGAGTTTTTTTAAATCTAAAAATTTCATCACCTAATTCAGGGGCTGACATTTCATTGCCTGTGATTGGCGATTAGTGACAAATTGGCGACAAAAAGACACGCACCATTACATCTCTCTACGCTTTATCCATTGCTTTAATTATTGTGAGCTTCATCAGAAAAAAGTTATTGGAAGAAGATTCATATAGCTCAAATTTTATTTTCTTAGTTTCATTTTTTTGAAATGAATTATTTGTTAAAATTTGAAATACATAGTGGACAATATGGAAGCACACGTCCATACGCGGCGCTCAACGCAGCCACTATGACTTTTGTGTAGGTCATTCGCTTCCTGGTTGTTCATTTTGGTACAGAGAAAACCCTTTAGCAGCACGTCAAAGCAGGCGACGGGTTATTTAACAGATATGCTGTTTTGCCTGTCAGAGGCCGAGGAAAGCTCTATTCAGCACTTAGAAATATACAAAAGGATCTTTTCTTGGACAAGTTCATAAATAGATAATTTGATTGGCGACAGACTGTTATTTCATCAGTAATCGCTATGATGAATCATTTTTACTTCAAGAAATGAGCGAGCTTAAAGAAAAGTACAGAAATAAACTATAAGTTGGAAAGCACTTCGAAATGGTAACAGCAATGTGTTTGAATGAATGAAACATGGAAACACATAGCAAATTATAGCGTGTACACAATTCAAACTAACAAAACGATAGAGTATCTTCTACAGTCCTGCTACGTTCACAACCACTCGAGCGGTCAGGTTGCCGAAAAACATCGTTTGCTGTCAAGAACCACAAAATCCATAAAGGTTAGAAACAGTGCCTCGTCCCAAGCCTTAGAGCCGCTAACCCTCACTGAGTGTTTAAAAAAACGTTTGATATGGGTAATTGCAGAAACGTAAGTGCTAGGAACGCAGTAAGAGATGCACAACTTTCATGGCTTTTCATTTGATAGTAATTCTACTACTAAGTTGTTCAATGATTGTTATTGAAATTCTTCTCTGTTTCGGTAATAGTGAGCAGCTGTACCGGCTTCTATGGTGAAAAAGAAGAAATGCAGATTTTAAGGGTATCAACTAATTTGTGAGAGCTTCTAATAGCCTGTGCACTAGTTTTTTCCCAACTGTTTCCTTCTGTGACCACAAAGGGGAACACAGTTTAGCGCAATATGTGCTGGAAATGATAATGATGAAAACATACGGATATGACAAACGGAACGAGATATGCGAAATATGGAGCAGGCCAGTTGACCGCAAAATCCGCAGAAAACTCGTCCATTTCCGGCGATTTCTAATCTCTGGAACGGTGTCAAACAAAACCGCCAGTGATTGGTGCAAGGTTATTGCACTAGTCATCTGAACAATAAAATTCACGCAGAAGGAATGAAATTAGTTGAAGGGAAGGTTCTGATGGTCATATGACAGTTTACCTCAAGTTTTGGGAGGAACAAACTACACTCATCCGTTGGTAACAGGTATTCAGAGAAATGATTGCATTATTGCTTTAAAATAATATCGAGGTGGTTCCATTTCATTAGTTATTTTTCAGGAAAGTTTGTAACTTATTATCCTGCCAAGGCTTCGTTAAGAATACTCAGTAACCGAGAAATTACCATCACAACGAAAATCTTCTATTTTGAATGGTTGAGAAATTTCCTCATTAAAAAAGCATAAAAGCACGCTTAATAGATTTTTTAAAATTTTATCATTATAACTCAGCTTACTAGAAGACTAAAAGTTTTGCTTTCAGCTCTCGTCATTTTTTTGGAGGAAGAGAAATACGGTGAAAATACGAGCTTATCGCAGTGCATCCACTGCAGGAAAGGTTTACATTAACACAAAGCTTGAAGAGCTGGGTCCTTGTTTCGTCATTTGCCAATTTTTTTCACGAACTATGAAAACGCTGGTTTTACTGCTGTGATTTTCTACCTGCGTTGGTATCTGATCTGTTAATGAATTCTTTTTTAGTAGAGTACTAGAACTAGATGTTTTTTCTTGACTTCTTTCCAGGACTATATCGTCTTCCCATTATATGAAGCATAATCGGGCAAGTGAGGTGCCAGGCTACTTGAATCACTTCTGCTATTGGAAACGTAGATCAGTTGAGAAGATGGAATTCTTCTTGGCTTTGTTTTTCCAAAAGTTTGGAGCTTTGCTCCTAAATAAAGTTTTATGTTCTCCTAGTTTCCCTACAAATCTTCTGTTTTCACCTGGTTTCGGCTTGTATTATTCTTTTCACAGCATAAATTTATTTATGCTGGATTGGTCAAGCCAATGAAGTAAAACCGAGAAATGAAAGTTGATCGCTTCTTTTACCTCTCACATACTAATACTTAGGTGTAACATCGTTGAAACAGAAAACTAGAATATCTTCCTAAAGTCACAGAGGAGCGAATTCGACGACAGCCGGCCGCTACCATCGAAAACGACTATATGAAGAGTTTACTTTATGCACATCCGGACAATTAACGGTTGAACGGCTTGCCAAAAAGATTGACCCCAAGCAAAAGATATCTTAAAGGCTGTGAAAACTTCAAGAGCTTGGCACAGGCGTCGTATGCATTGAACCGGACGCAAAGAATTTGAACGGTCCATTTCTTTTATGACCTGAGTGAAAACTAGGTAATAATCGACATAGCTGTACACTATGGTTGCAATACAATGCGACGAATCACCATAAAAACCATAGAGGCTTTATTTTCGCGAAACACTTCATTAAATGCATGCGAAAAACCTTACGTTCAACGAGCAGGTTTGTAGAAGTTGAAAGAATTAGCATGCGATACCTCAATTCATCGATAATCCTGGCCCTAAAAATTGAAAAATCGTCCGCGAAGTTCATTACGTTCTCGAAATGCAGTCAAAGCCTGACCTATGCTTGAATTTCTTTTCAAAAAAATCGTAGGTGGAGGAACGTCTCATAGAACATATTGGTATTTCTGCGAACCAAAGCGCTAACATGTAAGTCAGGGTTTCTGTGCTTTGAAAATGAAGAATGAAACAATATGTTGGTTTCTAACAACATTCCTTCGCTATTCAAGTAGGAGCAAAACTACTTTGTATTCATAAATTGGTATGTTCGCCGCTTTGGATTATACACTAGACGATGGTTCTGCTCAAAGCTTGAAATAGTGACCAAAGAGCAGATAGAACGTGGCTCAATGTTGCTCACCATAAATACATTACGTCTTTCCTAATAATTCTCAGCATTTCTTGGTTTGTTTGCCCACACACAATGCAAACTAAACTTTGTTTCTTTCAGCGTTGACGACTTGATGCCGAAATTTTCTAAGGACAAAAAGGAAATCTCGGTTATAACATAACAGACCATCAGAAATCTTTGTATGAGCTAACGGGTACGTAACCTCCACTAACAATTCCATGGAGTACAATGCATGCTCAATCTCTCAAGGCTGATCTATAGCGAGAGCTTTATCCTTTGTCCTATATACATCTTCCAATCACAAATATTTATGCAGTCAATCAACAAACCTAAAATGTTCAAGAATACCGAGGAGTTGAGTAGTAGATCTACGGTATTTTTTAAGCGCAACCTTTTTATGCCAAAGAGGGAAGAAAAAACGATGTTGTCATAACGTTTACTTGTGCCATGTGAGTGCTTTGTTTTGTTTTCTGATGACGAGTTACCGTATTAAAGTTTTGGCTGTTGATAACGAAACTTAAAAAATTGTTAATCAACGTTTCCGGAGAAGTGAACAAATACCAATATCAGTTCAAGAATGTGAACAAAATTGATGATGGGTTCTATAAACTCATTTCCAGAGTGTTCTTTCAAACGGTGTGAAGAAATAGCCGTTGTCAGAAAGTTTGCAAAAATGATTTACTACCAATGGAAACCTTACTGCTGGGCCATTAATGACTTCCAACCTAATTCTAAAAAAAGGAAAAATCCAAAGAATGAAATTAGTATACCATCTTTGATGAATGCTTATTAAAATCGATGAGAAATTGAAATGTCGAATCTACGTCTATGTTTAGCAGTCATATTTATAGTTTAAATTTGACGCCTTCACTAATAGGGTGGTACTACCGTAGTATTGGAGCTGTACTATGGTGAAGTAAATAGAGAAGAAATAGTAAGGAGGGAATAAAAAATCCATCGTCGGTGCAAGCATCGACGTTTTTAACACCTTATCGCTGCTTCAAACAGAACGCTTGCTATTGTTGTGATTGTCGGTCACGTGAACGCTAACAGAGGCTCTCAATGGCCATTGTGAAAATACTTAGGGAAGAACTCTTGTATTTTCGTTCACACTTTCACCATCTGAGAAAGGAAGAGTACTCTACATCTAACTTAATTTCAGGGTTTTGAGGCAGAAATACACAAGAATGGTAACTGTTCCTGATAGTTTTGATCGATTTTGGGACGTATGTAGCATATTGGTTAGAGGTGCCTGTACACACTAGTGGCCGTTGGTTCGGTTTGATTTCAACGACCCTTCCTCTCTCCAAGGTCAGTAGAAAATACATTAAAAAAGAGGAAAATTATAGAAGGAATGGAAATGTATTTTGGTTTGTTTTTCATTAGTAGAACTGATTCCAATCATAAATTCATACTAAACACTTTAGGATAAGGAATGGGTTTGCAAATGGGAACTATGTTTTTTTACGTCTACTAATTCCCTTGAATTTAGCGGATAACATTAAATGGGTCAGTGTGGTTTGAGCGCTCAAGTCTTTCCTCGTAACTCTTCACACAGATATTTGATATGAGGAGGCTGAGTGCTATGGCACGCTTTGTCGGCCATAGTTAATACGGTCCCAACTTTTCGTGTAACTGCGAAATTTTCAAACATTTTTTCTTTTTAGATTTTTGTTTATCTATTACATCTCTGCCTATCTAATGAGATCTTTTACAGTTCTTGAAGTTTTCCAAAAAAAATTGCTGAATAAAAACCAGGAAAAGTGAATGTGATAAGGTCTCGGCCCTCTAGCCTGAGCCTAAGCCAAAGAAAACCACTAAAAAGTCTGAACACTCTTAGAAAAATCGTAAATTTCGTTAAACAAGAATTCGTGAAACCCATTTAACTCAAAACTAACGGTTGTTCAACTGATCAGTACGACTTTCATTGAACTGAAGTTGTATTATTTACCAGTTTTTGAGTTAGGGGCAGTAAATTATGTAGCATAATACAGGCAAAATGGTGCACTCGAAATTTTTTCACTACCGCGTGGTTACCTGTTTAGCGAATAAACGAGGGAAGTGGTTCTTCTCTCTGTTCATGTCGGCCGACGGAAATCGTTTCTGCATTACGTCATCAGGTAATGTAATCGGCTGCACACCGGAAGTGCCGAAAATCGAAAGATGCACAACGACGCGTTGCGCGACTATCCATCCGCCGCCATCATCACCTACATAATTGATGCCGCCCAGTTTGCAGACATTACTGACCCTATAAAAGTGTCCGGTTGGTGTTGAGCATCACTACAGACTTCACAGCCGGCCACGCCAACATCGTCATGCGCACAGCATTTGTTGTTCTTCTAGGTTTCCTCACTTCTTTCGCATACGGTATGTGAAAAGTATATCCCGTTTTCGCACAATAGCTATGCTGCCTCACTCCTAACATAGAGATTCTAATGTTTCAGCAGCCTCCGTCAAACCATGTGATGCGGGTTGGCGTTACTTTCCTCACACTAAATCTTGCTACAAACTAATAGACGAAGAATTGCCGTGGTCAGCTGCTGAATACAGATGCCTCTTCCAGGGTGCACATCACACCTCGATTGAGAGTGCCGCCGAGAATCAGTTTGTTCACGGTAAGCGGTGCTGCTTCTTTTCTAGGTGATAACTGAAGTAAAATTAGACGACAAAAAAAGGAGGAGTGCTGTAAACTTTTTCGATACAATCTATCACAGTTGATATGTAGAACAGTGAAAAAGATATGAAGGAATACCCGATATTTCGCTGTGTTATCCAAAACTTATGAAGTTCTATGGATCGTAGAGTTACTAGACGCAGTCGTTACGGTGTCGCACTTGATTTTCCTTCATCGTCCGTATCCCTATCTTTTATGGGAATGCTTGACGTGGTTTTGAACATCCAAAAAGCTTGTGTTAAAAGGGGTACTCAAGACCAGTAATTGTCGTGGAAAGTTACTTCGAAGATGTGAGATATTACGTTCACTTTGAGGAAAGAATAAGAGAAAAGCTATACAAAGCCATAAGTTAGAGGTCTCAAACTTTGTTAAGAAATTCACATTGTGGTTAAGCTTATACAAAGGAAAACGTAGAAATGAATATGGCTTCCACCCCGTACAAATCGTCTTAGCGATGCCGCGGACTACCTTCTATAATTCCGTCGTGCTCTCAGCTTCCCAAGTCTTTTCAATTCCTCTTGTTATCGAGGAAATAATCGTTTGTGATCGAAGAGGCAACAACTCTGTAGCGACATACGGTTAGGTGTCGCGCTGAAGTCGAGTGTTAAACATGATAATTTCTTAAAATTTCTTTTTCTGATTTCGTCTTTGCTTTTTGCCCCTATCCACCTTTCGCCCATTTAGTGGATCCCGTATTTCTTAATCACATTCTGCCATACTGTTCTATTAATTTCAACTTTGGTCTGTAACAGCACACATTTTTCTTGACACAACAAATGAACTTCAAACTATTTTCTCCTCGGCGAAGCGGCGGTTGAATTTCCTTTCATTTGGCCTTGCGTCGTTACGTTGTTGCGTAAGGGGAATAGGCTTTAGTCTTTTGATGGGCGCAAACAACATCATTTAATGGTGCTTAGCCCTCGCGAAGGGGTCTGACTTCGCAACCGATAAACTCTAGTCAAGATTTGTTTTTCTACCTCGCTTAACTGTCTTCCTGGTTTCTGAAGCAATGAATGCGGAAGAAAGTGAGAAATCGAAGCGACGGAGTTAGTGGCAGGTGTTCCTTCTCTCTTTCCATAACATCCCGATAGTTTTCTAACACACGAATCGTCTTGTTACCCTCTCTTCTTTGCAATGCGTTAATGATCAGGCTGACTTTTCGGTCATGATATCCATATTTTTGAATGGTCTACTCCAAGGTAATCGTCTTTTAAGCGTGACTTCTTACCTACAATTGTCTTTGGTATTCCCCATCAGTAGGGTGGTGACAATGAAAAGTCGTGTTGTATGGTAGAACAGCACAGAAGACCTTCGTAGGATTGCATACTAGCGACTAGGATGAACTTCCAGTTAAGTAAGAATCGAAAGCGGGATAACCTTCTACATTTCCCTTTTGTTGGCGCAGTAACTGTTTCCATCTTACATTAGCACCATGGAGTTCCTCTCATGCTCTCGGTCTAATTTGAGATTTCGTGGAAAAATCCATTCTTTAATAAACTAGTCGTAGTTTTCGCTGATGATTTGTCAAGTTTCGAGTTCAATATTATAACAATAACCTTCTTTTCCAAGAGAATTTGGTACATTGGAAATTGGCTGATCTTTTGTAGAACATTGGATAGAGAGAGCATCTGTTAGGAAAATCTTCGACGTACGAAGAAGTGGTGCAAAGAGGTCATCGTAGCCAGCAATAGCTCATATTCTCTCCATCACAAGTCTTTGATTCAGCGGATTAGTGATCCGAATTAGTCAAGGTGCATGATTCCGCTGACGCTTACTAGATCACCAACTTTACCTATTGCTAACACTTTTACTAAAAACGAGATTACCTTCAGTGTAATATACTATATCTTCTTGCTTATCTCAATTCAGTGACCCATCTGTTAGTTTCTTTAAATTGAATAGTTCTTTTCAATTCTTTCAGCATAGTCAGGCCGTATCGGTCTTTCGCATTGATTGGGTAGTCTCGGCTCTTAGAAGAACATGACTGCAATGAAGTGTGTCGAAATGCAGCATTTAAAAGTTGCCATAGTCTAGATGATACCGAAATGATGCAGATAGAGATTACGAGGGCAATTCTACATTTTTAAGTGATAAATGCTGCCTTTCTAGAATGGCTGCCTATAATCATGAAGAAAAGAACATCTGTAAATTTCACACCTCACAAAAGTTGGTAAACGGCTTCTTGAATGCGAAAAGCCTGTAGCGAGTTGGCATAGCGAGTGAGAGTGGAACAGGGCGGTATCGAATACTATACGAAAAGGAAGCGGTTCACGCGTGCTGCATGAAGAAACTTCTAGAGCCGTTCATCAACTTAATAAGTAAAGGATAAGGATAAAACTCTCGGCAAAGACCTGGGGCATGCGCTAGGAATTCAACATCATAAAGCATCGCTTGGAGGCGAATGAATGCGTATCTGGCCTTTACAATGAATCGTGATGGCTTACCGATGTATTGAATCAGTGCTTCTATCCTCCCAGGCAAGATTGGCATCAAATTGCCGACACGCGGAAGGATGGAAAGCTCGGTGAGCCTTCGGCGCGGAACTGAACGCAAGACCATGAGGGTGCCCCTTACAGCTGCGCTTACACGTGTTCCCTACAATTAGACAAATGCACATGAACATCTTTAAAATTTGTGTGCCCTTGTAAGCTAAAAGTACAAAAATGTCCAAACATCAAACGTCTAACGAATATTAATCGTTGTTATATTCATTTAGCCTATAATGCTCATTCATTCAATTGACCGTTTAAAAGCGTTTTCTTCTCATTCAGTTCTTAGTCTCTGACTTTGCTTTCAGGAGAAATAGGACTAATTTCCATGGCTTTGCTCCACCGCTCATAAGAAAAAGTGCACTAAAAAGCAACCATTCGGTTCGTTTAGAACTGTCACGACGCAGTGAGATGTGGACCGGTGCTGCTTACTTCGGAAATTCATACGTGAACTCGGACCGCAAGCCATATGGACGATACACAAACTGGAAAGACGGTAAGCTGCATGGAACTTCTACTGAACTTTTCGCAGTCGAGCGGTAACACTTAAAAAACATACATCTTTAATCAATGGGCAAAGAACCACAACCTAGAGCTTACAACTTTCTGTAGTAGCTTCAGTGGTAGGACTTACTTGAAATCGAGAGGTTGCTATTGAAACAACGAATGGTTAACGTGATGGATTGATGATCACTTGACCTGGTAGCGATCTTTTGAATGCTTGAAAAGTGCCGAAATTTTTTCCTTTTCTTCTATTTTCAATAAAAAAAACATACACAAATGCATTGCTTTGCCCACCTTAATAGTCAATAAAACGTTAAGATTTGGAGAGGAGTTTTTATGGCAGTTGTGTAGAATTTACTTAATGGGTGTTGAAACGATGAATATTACCCTTAAAGTACGATTACAACTGAAATAGAGAACTAAACTAGAATATCTTTAAAGAAACTGCGACAATTACGCTATATGGATGAGAGAACTGAGTTCTCAAACGCTTACCTGAAGGGTCGAACTGGCTCCCAACTGTTTTGTTAAACTTTGAATATCGAAAAACGTAGATGTTAACACCAACGGAAGCAGCTGGAGTTTGTCGATCTAAGGTTGGTTTGCCACATGGCGATGAGTTTCTTATGAGACCGGAGTGATGCCATACTGACTTACTCTTTCCCAGACATTGTTAAGAAAATCTTGAATTTCTCATTTTCACCCCCTGCGATGGACCATTCGCTGTGCATCGCACTTCTGGACTTATAGAATTCCCTCGCTATTTTCATGAAGCAAACAATGAGAGAGAACTGTAAGAAATGGGAAATGAAATGAATTACGCTTTACGAGTACCTGCACATCACTGATTGTTCCGGAAGGTTCCTTTCCCGACAAGACCTCATTGAATGATATGCGAGTATCTTTGATGTTATTTGTTTTGTAATGCATTATTGTTTCCATTCTTATCATCCTTTAAACTTGGAGCAGTCGATCGTGGATGATCATTTGTCGAAATTTGGCCTTAGAGAGAGCGATAATAGATCATTTCGGTAGGAAGGGTAACTGAGACGTAGCGAACGGAAGCAGTGGAAAAAGTCGACCAACTGGCGGAACTATAGTGTTGGTTTACGACTCTAACGCGATGAAATGCAGTACATTGATCCGTTTGCAAGGTCTTCCGATAACTGGCAATACAATCGAAATGGTTATGAATTAGGTTACGATTTAAAAACACTTTAACAATTCAGTGAGTAGTAATTTTTGCTCTTTCAGGCATTACTCCACCTAAGAATCGTGCTCGGCGATGCATTAAGTTGGACCGCGATGGTAAATGGTTCCAATCGTGCTGTAGGAAAGTCAGCTTGACGGTTTGCGAAAAACCAGCTGCCTATTCTTGGGAGTCGATAAAGTCGACAAACAATTTGACCGGATTTCGCCGTTTTAAATTTAGTCGATTCTAACTCTGATTACGTTTTGTCTCAAATCCTAGATCGACTTTACTAGTCCTAATGGTGAGGACGAAATGAAGCTGTGCTTTGATCGGTCGTCGAATTTTCTAAACTAAACAGCCATGAGAGCATTAACTTTGTTGGCATCTCAAGATTTCTTGTTTTCATAAAAGTGTGTTTTATAACACCAAGCGCTCTGATCTCCGTAGTACTACACTATGGAAGTTGTCGATGATCAGTGTTAATGTCATCAGACGACTTTCCAGGGTTTAATAAACGTGTATAGAATCACTACAACATCCGTTGCTCCAGAGCAACATGGGTGTATCCTAAAGAGTTTTAAATCCTCATTCATCCCAGCCTTATTGCCGTTAATTGTGAACATCTCATTCAACGATCGCTTTCATGCTTTTGATTATATTCCTAGGCTTCGATATTCAGAAGTAGTGTTTGCTCTCATGGAAATCCGTGCTAGGGAATACTGATGTAAGATTTCATCGTGCAATGCCTTTGAGAGATGTATATATATGGAATATATATGAAATGCATGCATGTGTGTATGCACAATTATGCTATAAATGTGTATTAAGTCTGTTGGAAGTACAGCTATATAAGTTAAAGTGCCTTCTTCCTCGAAGGACGCGGTTCAAATATTGCTTTCGGTTGATGGGTACATGTGAATTCTTGGTGGCTTTTTTTTAACAAAGGTATCATCGCACTGATCTAGTTCTATCGATCTTTTTGCCATCAGCAATCACCCGTCAACGGGATTGATCTGGGGAGCCCGAATCGGCATTGAATCCAGTTAAGCTGAGGCTTAGTTATAATCACAATCTTAACCCTTTTATTTACTGCCTTTTTCTAGCTGAGAGACAGGCAGAACGAAGGACCCGGATGGTGTGGTGGTGAAGTGCGCTGCTCCCCGGTAAGGACAACAGCGCGTGTTCGTTCCCCACCGCATACACCTGCGATCCGCGGTTTTGCAAATATCTCAGCATTACATACGAGTTATATTTCGCAACATACCCAGCCATTAAAAAGAAAAAGGCAGTAAATAAAAGGGTTAAGATTGTGATCAAAAAATAGTTAATGATAATCTATCAATTTCTGGACTCCTAGACTCTGAGATTCATTTAAAAAGAAAATCCTGCTAGAAGTCATAGATTGTTACTGATACATAGGTTATGAGTAAAACTCGCAACACCAAAACCGAGATTACTCTCTCCGGTGGCATAGCAGAGTTAGAGTAGAAAAAAATTGGCAGACACAAAGGTTGACTAAGAATTTCGATAGTGCAGTCGATTACGCACGAGTCCCAGAATAGCGTAATCTCGGATTCGTCGCTTAACTGCTGCTTCGGGCGTTGCTCTTATCTCAGCATCACTATGGTTGTATTCCACCTAATACCTTGCCGTGAAAAAATAATAGGCCGTAAGTAAAACTTAGACATAATACATCCTTAGCCATATGTTATTGGAACAAATGAGGGCCTTTTGCATTGTTCTGTATCTGCTTGTTGTGCTTACGGGAAACATATCACAGAGAAGCAGTATTGCTATCCGAGGGTTCTAGAGAAAACAGCACCCAAGCAACACCCAGCATGTTAGCCAGAATTGGAAATGCTGAAGGTTCGCTTAAATTCAGATACGAACACGAACATCCATGCGGATGGAAGACTACAAGATAACGGAACTTCTGGAAGAAGGAGTGCCTTTGATCTTCTATGGAGGGCCTCATCACCTGTATCGCCCGTATTCCCACTGATCGTCGAGTGACTCGAGCGGGCGCCAGTAAATTTTCCACCTTTTCCCGGCGCGAGCAAGCCTAGTCCAGTGGATTCTGCTCGCTCTAGGGACTCGTCGAGCATCATATCTTTCTTCTAGGCTGTGAAGAACTCTGCCCATCAGGTTGATGCTCATCCTGCAGTATATTTGACATCTCGAGGAATTCAGTCACTAAGGCTCTTGTCCATTGGATGTCACTTATAGGCATTACGTATCCGGCCCACCTTACCTTCGACTGTTTGGCGTACAGAACGGCATCTTTGATTTTCGACCGTTCACCTAGGTCAGAGCTTCGAATCCCTTCCTTTACTTGTGTGAAACGGGATACTCCTTGCATCGTCCTCTCGGATACGCGTTCAATAACGCTGAGTGATCTTCCATCCTGCTTACACAGCGACCATATTTTAGACGCATATGTTAAGGCATGAAGTACCGTTGAGACAAGAAGATGGGTGTGGAGTCGGGTGTTCTTTGTTCTCTTAACCGCATCCTCGATGATCTTGAAAGCTCCCCAAGCCGCTCGTTTCCTTCTGCTCAACTTTGGAGCTAAGTCGTTCAACATGTTGATTTCTCAACCTAGACAGCCATAACTGGAGCATTCGGAGATATTCGTTCCGTTGAGAGTGAATAGGGAATCTGCCCCTCATGAGCATCGTTTTTGTGAGATTTAGTCGAAAACCAATCTTTCCACAGGCTTTATCAAAGACGGTGAGCATACCTTCCGCGTGGCTAATGTTTGGTGTTATGAGAACGATGTCATCAGCAAAGCGAAGATGATGTAACTGCCGACCATCGATTTTCACTCCCATATTATACCATTGCAACGTTTGCATGACGTTCTGTAGGGTGGCGGTAAATAATTTTGGCGAAATGGTATCGCCTTGCCTAACTCCTTTTTTGACATTGACGCTAACATCGTTGTAGAATGGTGATACTTTGGTTGTGAAATTTTTGTACAGCTCACGAAGAATCTTTATGTACTGAGTAGCGACTGCTTGACTCTCAAGAGTTTGCATGACTGCTTCTATCTCAGTTGAATCAAAGGCCTTCCGTAAATCGATGAAAGTGAGACAGAGCGGTCTTTTGTACTCATGCGATGCTTTAATGAGTCTTGTTATCGCGTGGATGTGGTCCATCGTACTAAATCTTTTTCGAAACCCTGCTTGCTGACATGGCTGTCCTCCGTCCAGTGTTCTGTTAATCCTGTTTAGGACGACTTGAGAGAAAAGTTTGTAGACGACAAACAGTAAGCAGATTGGGTGATAGTTGCCGATATCGTGTAGGCCACCCTTCTTGAACAATAACACGGTCGTGCCGGTCTTCCACTGAGTTGAGGCCTCGCATTCATACAGGTAGCCTGTGTAGAGCCGAGCCAGCGTGTTTACGAGGACTGGTGAAAGGTTTTCCACGTGTCCTGGTCCTATCCTGTCCGGACCTGGTGCTGTTCGATTTTTCACCGACGAAATGGCATGTCGGATTTCGGAAGGTAGAACCGGTGGTTCAACATATCCATTCTCCTTTACTTCATATGACGAAATATGGACGTGGCTATCGAAGGGATCTGAGTACTACTCGTGAATGATTTTCCACATTGTCTTTCTGGTCGCTGTAACTGTTGCGTCTGGGCTCCGGAGTGTAATTATTTTGGTCTTGTTATGGGCGAAGCTTCGGTGTGCTTTGCAAATGCTTCTCCCATCCTCTACAGCTTCGATCATTACTGCAGCTCTTCTTTTTAAGATCTTCTTTTATCGCCTGTCTGTACTGTTTTGCAAGTTCGGACGTTAGTTAGCGGTTGCCTGCAGCTCGTGCGATTCCACACTGGCGTATCAGCTCGAATGTTTATGGAAACAGACGTCTCTTCATGACTTCCGAACTCTCGGCCTTCGTGGCGCAAACGTGAAGATGCTGAATGAGCTGATCGTGTTCTTCGTCGATGTTATCGACAACGGCATCTTTCCAACGACCGACTAATTGAATTGACTAATAAATTGAATAAGTTCCAGTTTATGGTGGCTCTAAAACTTCGGTTTTTGAAACTAGCTGCTTTCTCTCCTTTCCTCGAGAAATAGAATCTTGCACGAAAGAGACACTGGTCTGATCCCGTGTAGAATTTTGGGATAACAACGACGTCGGTTTGGCAAAACCTTCTGTTTACCATGGTATGGTCTATTTCGTTATGGTACTCTCCATTGGGAGACCACCACGTCTAGCCTTGAGGGTGGTGTTTCTAGAATTGCGAATTACCATGGATGGTTTTGGTCACATTGGTAAACTCAGACAGCCGCTCACCCTGTTAGGCCCACTATAATCCATGGGTTTCATTGTGACGTTTTTCAGATGTTCTTCTTTGTCCAAACTTGGCGTTGAAATCTCCAGTGATGGTCCTGAGGAATACATGGTCTTCTCTGTAGAACCTCTGCAACTCCATGTAGAACGCTTCGGCTTCTCCATGCTCATGGGTAGCGTCGTCCCGTCTCGGCCAGGCCTATGATGTCGTACCTTATCCTTACTGCTTGCATGAGCAAGTCTTCTATCGACGACACGGTTGCAAGTGTACGTGCATTGTAGGTACGGATCGTCACCATAGCTCTTCGATATCCAGGCAGCTTCCATTGGCCTGGAGATTTTAGCAGCCTCTCCCTACTCCTCCTACCAACGCTGCGAAATTGGGGGCTCTTTCGGGGCCAGGGGAATTAGTCCCGTTTTTTTTTTTACTGTTTAGCATTTTGATACCCACGTATAGCTTGCTGTGCTCTGAACGTAGGGACTGGGTATACTCACAGGTAGCTTACCAGAGTCTCCCAAAGTGGACATAGAGCTCATTTGCTGTAGGCGACTCCTAACCGCCTCCCATATACTTCCCAGTCACTTGATTGCAGGCTTTTAGCAGAATTGACTCTTAGATTACAATCCGCATAAACCAGAACGCGCCCACACACGCATGCATAAATACGCCTAACAAATACAGAAAGGATGTGCCAAATCAAGGCAGCAGATACAGGAAGTCCATCCTCAAGATCCACCTGCTTCTCAGGGAAGCAAAGGTTGTTTTTGATCCTTGATTAGCCCTCTATCCGCCACCTGGGAACACGCCACGTAGCCTCGCTACTAAACGGCTCGAAATCCCTCATATGAGGGATTGGGAAAGACCTTTTAGGTATGAAGAACTTATCTAACATTTGTTTAAGTGCATGACATTGATTGCTTCGAGTCATATATGTAGAAGTTAGATATGAAGTGGTAAAGAATGACGCTCTCGGCGTTGATCAATTCCTGAAGGATGCGACTTCATTAAGCATCGTTGGAAGTGTTTGACATATGCACATCTGGCCTTTCAAATGACTCGCGGTAGCCACCGATGTATCGAGCCGGCGCAGCTATCCTTCCAGAAAAGTCTGGAACCAGTTTGCTTACACCGAAGGGATGGAAGGCTTGGTGGGCCATGGGCGCGGAAACCGATTCTACACGGGTGTTGCTGTGTGCTGCGGCACACACGTCACTTAGAAGGTAGAGAAACGTAGAAAAATGTGGGGGAACCGAGCAATAGTGCGATAACCTCAAAAAACCAGTTCGCTATAATTTTGCACCAATTGTGGGCCATCAACCAAAATATACGTGATTAATATTTTTTGGACATTTCCCTGTTGTGTCCAGACTGCCGCCACATATGAATGAATTGCATATTAATCAAATGGCTGAGGCGATACAGCATTCTAAAAGAGAAAAATACGTAAGGTCGGTAACATCACAAGCAGAGCTCCAACACGTTTCTACTACGCTCACCCACGTCCATCACCTATTTCCACCTTTACTGTGCACTCCGCTCTAGAGGAAATGAAGCTACCATAGACAAGTCGTGCATCAGTTTCCGTGAAGTTCAACTACTGCGAGTCTTTTGACCTATGGTTTAAATGGTGACGAGAATGAGTCCAGTTGATGTTTAGTCGGTAGCTCACTAGATATCGCTGAGGTGCAAACTGTTTTACTAAACAACGAATCCATATCCACCATGTTCTTGTCCTTCTCTGCTGTGGCTAAACAGCGAACGTCCCTCATATGTGAGAGCAAAGTGTTGCAACTGCATTTTGCTGATATTTCTTTAGACTATTAAGGTAGACGACGTAGACAAACTCCAATTCCGTAATTCTATATATAGGGATCCAAAATCTCTCTAAGTGTGTTAACTGAGGCTTCTTAGAAGACGAAATTTGAAATCGTGTGAATTTCCGTTGTTAATACGTTAGTTAATAAAGAGCGGTGATATATAATCGCATGTTTTCTAGACGAAAAAAGAAGATTTTCACCGATTACGATAGTTTACCTTAAAAGAAAGCCGGATAATTCGGAGTCTCTTTAGTCTTGCTAAAGTTCCAGTTTGTCATTCATAAGGCTACTAAGGCTACTCTATTTGGTAAATGCCTACAGGGAGAGCCTTAAACCCACTGCGTAGACATTTGTCTCACACTCCTATCGCCGTAACTAACGGTCCATTCTGGCTGAGAAATTGCTCAGAAGTTCGCAAAAAGAATAAATAGAAAAAATCTGTCTTATATTACGCAATTTTATCCCTTATATTTCAATATGTATTATTTCTTGATAAGCTTGCACGAGGTTGATAAATATATTTATTTTCGGCTAACTTTTCGACGTCTTCGTCTTCCTCAGAGCCGGTGATCCGAGTCGATGGTCCATGCTTGTTGTTCGCCTCGACGTTGCGACTTCGCCTTCGTGTCGAGCCAGATCTTCCTCAGTGAGCCATCTTCTCGAATTCGAGCGAACAACAAGCATGGACCATCGACTCGGATCACCGGCTCTGAGGAAGACGAAGACGTCGAAAAGTTAGCCGAAAATAAATATATTTATCAACCTCGTGCAAGCTTATCAAGAAATAATACATATTGATTAGTCACACCGAGGTTTAGTGAAGGTCGGTTTCGAAGTATTACTACGCTTTGTGCTACCTTATATTTCAGCTTAGCAAACGCGAGGTGTTATTTTTATTCTTTATTCACGAATAAGCTGACGTTTCAGTGGATCTCCCCCCCTCTAAGAGCCTGGAAAGGCCAAGTTGACAGCAATTTAGCCGGCCAAACACGTCCATAACCAAATAGAGAAATGCTAAACCAAAATTTCATTCACATAGAACACAGCGTAGCTTCTTTGCACAATCACCGCTTTCCATGTGACCGATTCCTATTATATTCTATTATTATATATTCTCCTTCTTATATGACCGTCTATGTGCAACGCAAAATTGAATAACTTGCCCCAATGGTAGAAATTTTGATTGCATGAGTTCGGGTACAGTCTTTCTGATCTCCGCACGCAAGGCTTGCGCTTCACTCAGAAAACGCTTATTACGCAGGTTAGCGCATACAAGACGTTATTCGTGAGTTTTGTCCAGAAAACGATTATTTCGAGGCTTAGAGCACACAAGAGGTTTCCATGAATTCCGCGTAGAAAATGATTATTTCGTTATTTAGCGCATAGAAGACGCTTATCGCGCGCTTCACTCAGAAAACTCTTGTATAGCGGTTTAGCGGATACAAGGCAGTTTTCTTAAATTCCACTCAGAAGACGCTTATTTCGCGATTTAGCATACGCAAGACGTTTATCGTGCGTTTCAGGCAGAAAATGCTTATTTCGAGGTTTAGCTCACACAAGAGTTTTCCGTGAGTTCCACTCAGAAAGCGTTTATTTCTCTGTACAGCGCATACAAGACGTTTTCGCTGAGTTACGCTCGGAAAATGGTTGTTTCGCTATTTAGCGCATACCTTTATCGCACGCTTCATTCCAAAAACGCTTGTCTGGTGGCTCAGCGCATACAAGAAGTTTTCCCCTCAAAAGACGCTCATTTGATGGTCTAGCGAGCTTTAGACGTTTTTCGTCAATACCACTGAGAAAACCCTTCTTTCTCGTTTTAGCGCGCACGAGACGTTTTTCGTGAATTCCGCTTAGGAAAAGCTTATTTCGGTTTTTAGCGCACTCAAGAGGCTCTTCGTGAGTTTCTCTCGGAAAACGCTTATTTCTCTGTTCAGCATGCTCAAGACGATAATGTCACGATATTCGGTGTCGGTCAAGATAGTGGTGGAGTTTTTTCTTCAGATTCTTCAGGATTCTTATTCTCACGGATTCTGATAAATAGTGATCAGATGCTTAACTCTTTTATTTAGTGCCTTTTTCTTCTTAATGGCAGGGTATGTTGTGAAATATAACTCGTATGAAGTGCTGAGATATCTGCAAAACTCCGGACCACAGGTGCTTGCGGGGAGGAACGAAAGAATAGGCAGTGAATGAAATGGTCAAGATGTGATTATAATTATAGCCTCAGCTTAACTGGGTACAATGCCGATTTGGGCCCCTCAGATCAATCCTGTTGATAGGTGATTGCTGATGGCAAAAGATCGATAGAACTAGCCGAGAGACAGGCAAGACGAGGAACCCGCATGGTGTGGTTGTGGACGCGTTACTCCCCGGAAAGGACAATAGCGCGTTCGTTACCCACCGCAAGCGCCTGTGGTCCGGAGTTCTGCAGATATCTCAGCATTATAATAGTTATATTCCTTTTCGTTCTGTTGCTCGATTCCGTCACATATTTTCTGGAGCTGTGAAGCGTAGTATTGTAAATAGTCGTATTGTAACTAGCAGTGTTGTTCTCTAATAGTATTGTTAACCGACTTTCGTTTAACCTCGATGTGAATAATCAATTTACCTTATTTGATTGCTAAGCCAAAATACTATTGTAAACCCACTTTCATTTAATCTCAGTGTGAACAGCCAATATACCTTATTCCGTTGATAAGATAACACCGGATTTTTAGCCTCTACGTCAAACCTTCTAAGTACTTTTCATATGAAGGCTCGCCAATCAGCTTTTCTAAATTCTCGAGGTTCCCTGAATAAATTATTTATGTAAGTTCTCTAGGCAAGCTCTTCTAATGGGATTAAGTCCTGCAATTAAGTCCTCTAAGCAAGATCTCTCATACTGTTGCAAATCCAAATTCATTTATCCTCGGTATGAATGATCAATGCACCTTATATCATTAACAAGCTGCCATCAGGTTGTTTTTAACCTACCTTATAAGCCCCATGTATGCTCCTTGAGCAAGTTCTCTAAACATGTCCTCTAAGTAAGTTTCCTGCGAATTTCGTCCCCTCCGGAGCTTAGGCAGGTCAAGTCAACTGCAATCTACCCAGCCAAGCACCTGCAAAACCAAAATAGAAAAAGCCCAGAAATAAGATTTCGACAGAAAAAAAAACCGCAAAAGAAATAAAGCTCTAAAAAGCTTTCGGTGTTGATCAATCCGTGAAGGATGCGCCATGCATTCGAATTCATCAAGCATCGTTTGAAGGTGACTGAATGCATATCTGGCCTTTACAATGACTCGCAGTGGCCTACCAATGTATCGAGCATGCGCTGCTATCCTCCCAGACAAGTTCGGTACCAATTTGCTAGCTCCGGATGGATGGAAAGCTTTGTGGGACATGGGCGCGAAGATCGATTCCACGTGTGTGTTACAGGGCGCTTCCGACCACTGCGCTACAGGAGCTCTACAAGTAATAATAACATTGCTTGAAAAGTTAGTTGGCAGTGTTCCGAGCTAGACTTCACCGCCCTTGCATAAATATGGGCCTTTTCGTGTGTTGGCACAGAGCATCTGGTTTGTGTTATATCCCTTTATAGCAAAAATACAAGTACAACATAAATTCCTTGACAATATACAGAAATGTGAAGAATACAAGCGCCCGTACCAAGATAGATTCCGTAAGAGCCGTGGTAGAGAAAACTGGTAGGAAAAACTGTAAACAGGACAAAAGCATAGTTAACTGAAGGGGTTGCTTATATTCGTTCTAAACAAGGCGGAGGCCATCTAAGGTAATTGAAGAGATAACTTCCAGAGATAGTTTGAAGAGACGGTTCGAAGATCAGGTAACTGAACACTTCTTAGGCGCTACCATCTGATGAGGCTCATTCCAAGGAAAATACGTTAGCCTAGTATGCCTACATCAGAAGAAACAGGATATGAGAAGATTTGAGAAAGTTTTTGTAGAAGGCTTTGCCCTTTGGAAATGATTAAGCAGTACGAGAAAAGTATACGTTCGATTGAGAATGTACGATAGAAAAATAACGATAGAGATACAGGATATTCGATATTTATAGAGAATGTTCTCCACATACACTGAGCGTTTCAACCTCATACGTTATCTATATATACTTATAGCACACTGGTACAGTGACACGATAACGCGTACTTATTCTCGGAATGTTCAGATGTGAATACAAGATGTAGGAACTCAATTTATGTAAGTTACATAGTCAAGACCGTTGACAACATCTTAATATTCTGTTTGTTCTTCTTGTCTTCCTTGTTCTCATGTATCGAGAACAAACGGTGGTCAATTAGAATGCCAAGAGCATTTTCCGTCATACGACTGCTGAGCATGTCGTCGAGAGAGATCCTGTAAATAATTTACAGCATTAACTTGTGCCTCACATCGTGGTCTCCAGCAGCAAATTTTTTACCTGTAACCCATTCTGTTTTTCTGGCTTCAAAATATCAAAAATTTCATAGGCTACGTAGTCACCAGTAAAATCCGGCGATTCGTCCAGCAGTGGCGATGAGATCCTGTATTGGAATTCGTTGCTAAACTTATTGAGAGGTAGATAGTAGCAGCAAGAACATCCAAGGCAGTTTTAATTCAATGAAATAGAACTACATTTTAATAAATTGTGGTAATCTGTCAAGTTAGTGGAAATTTCCAACTTGTGACAGCGACACGGAGCAGCACAAGGGAACAGGAATTTAAATGGACTCTTAAACGTTGGAAAAGAAGAGAATTACGAAGGAGAATGTATGAAATAAGTACACTGTACCTGTATCGACACTTTCTCTCCCGTTGTGGAACCACGTGGGAGAAAGCGCAGCGCTCGACGAAATGGGCGTCGTAGGATGGATGATTTCCTATCCCCTGAATATCTCTCAACATAGGCGAGAGGCAAGCAAAAAAGCAGCGGAACCATAGAACTTACATCATTCCGTGCAACTTTCTCAGAGATGCGGGTCATCACGAGATCATGGAGTTTCTACCAATGTAAGATAGAAAGATCTCTCATATAATGCTGAGATATTTGCAAAACTCCGGACCGCAGGTGTTTGCGGTAGGGAACGAACGGACTATTGTCCTTTCCGGTGAGTAACGCGTTCACCACCAAACCATATGGGTCCTTCGTTTCGTCTGTCTCTCAGCTAGTTCTATCGATCAGCGTCATCAGTAATCACCCGTCAAAGACGAAACGAAGGACCCGCACAGCGTGGTGGTGAACGCGTTACTCCTCGGAAACGACAATAGCACGCTCGTTGCTCACAGCAAGCACCTACGGTCCGGAGTTTTGCAAATATCTCAACATTATATAGGTTATACTTTGTAACATACCCTGCAATTAAAAAAGGAATAGGCATTAAATAAAAGGTTAGGATAAAGATCTTTCGTCTGTTGTACTTCACTTAATTATTACAGAAAAGCCGAAAATACCTCGAATCCTAGTTGGAAATATACACTTGCAGTAGTGTATACAGTTGACTTGGCGAGACTTTGAACAAGGAGATAATGTTCTCTACGTCCTCGACAAGTCCGAAGATATTCAACTAAAATGATTAAGGCAGTAGTCATTGAAAACATTTAAAATTGTGTAAATTTTTCTATAGATCTAATATTTCAGATGAGACACATTCACATCCATCTTTGCTTTTGGTGCGCGCCACCAAACTG
Organism: Angiostrongylus costaricensis; assembly: GCA_900624975.1. Taxonomy (NCBI): domain Eukaryota; kingdom Metazoa; phylum Nematoda; class Chromadorea; order Rhabditida; family Metastrongylidae; genus Angiostrongylus; species Angiostrongylus costaricensis. The sequence continues at coordinate 52,640 of UYYA01000412.1, forward strand.
TTAGCTACAGCGGAGCTATAACACCCACGAACCGCTTGCGATGACTGATAAAGGCTCTGCTGAAAGAGATCACAATAGTTATAAGAACGATTTTTATAAAAACATAAAGTGACTTACACATAGTTTTCCTGTTCCTCTGTTCTGTTCTAAACTTCCTCATTGGAAGTCACGTAGAAAGCGGTGAGTTTTTCGAGAAGCTGTTGATCGTGTAATTACCAAAGAGTCTTTTGTCTTTGTGTAAGTGTTATTGAAGCGTTTGGCCTAGTAGATTGCATATCAGTATACCCTTCCAGGCTCTGAAGAAGGCGATACTGCTGAAACGTCAGCTAGCGTTGTATTGTATTGTGTTTTTATGGAAGTAAATGTATGCTGAAAACCTCGCGATTGCTGAACAAGAAAACGACACATAGTTTTCCTTTTGGAACATGAATATCGTCAGTAGCTCCAATAATCTTTTGTTGCAGTTCATTTGTGAAGGGTTGCAAGGATATCATATTGCTGAGATACGAAAGCATAAAGAGGTGTATTTACTCGTTCCTCTTCAATCTCAACATGCCAAAGCTGTGTGGCATTTGCAAATTCGCAATGGTGCATAAGCAAACCTGGGGTGGGACTAAGTTAATCAACATTCAAAGAACTTAAAGGCCAAAACAAGAGGAAACACTTTATACTCACCACTATTTCCTGTCTCGCTACCAGCTCTCGGCACTCGTCGACGATAACCCTACACTTTGCTTTTCGTACACTTTATCGCACATATGCATATAACTGCACACAGAAGTATGGAAGGAATATCCTAACGAATCCTCGGCTTCCTTGAAATTGACGTACATATTATGCTTTCTGGAGCACATGTTATTGTAGCCTACTACCTTGCAAAGACGATTCCCCACACAAGCAGCGCCCAATTCTCCTGGAAGAGACGTCGATGAAACTGTCACTTTGTTTGCGGAACTGAAACTCATTAGGAAGTTCGTCCAAGCAAACATCTTTACAGTAGATACATGTTCAAACCCGAATACTGAAAGAAGTTGAAGAACACACGAATCCAAGCTTGGTGTGGGCGATGTTGGTATAGCAAAAACAGCTTCAAATAAGGTTTAAAGTTTTCGACCAAAAATAAGCTCATTAGTCAAAAAGATGGAGGCTGATAGCATAGTGTTAGCGAAGCCGACCACTACGAGTATGGTGCTGGCACGATTCCATTCCAGGCTCACCATTCCGGGCTTATCCGGGAAAAAAATCTTGAAGAAGCAGGCGAAGCCACACGTAAAAGCCTGGAAAACCCTCGTAGATGATATGTACGAAAAAACAAATCGAATGAGGAAAGTGTTGAGATCTACACATTAAAAGCTAAAAGGATAAAGCTCTCGGAGTTGATCAATCCCTGAGGGATGCGCCATGCATTCGACTTCATTAATGACTCGCGGTGGCCTCCCGATGCATCCAACCAGTGCTGCCACCCTTCCAGACAAGTTTGGTACCAATTCGCTAGCCCCAGAGGGATGGAAGGCTTGGTGGGCCATGGGCGCGGGGAACGATTCTACGTGTGTGTTGCAGTGGCGCCTCCAAGCAGTGTGCCACACGCGCCCCTAGGTGAGATCAGCTCAGTAGATGTAAAAAACGGGAGGCATAAAAAAGGAGCAAAAATGAGTATTTAGTGACATAGTGGCAAGGAAAACCATTTATGATACCAACTGAATTATTTAAGCTTTATTTTCCTACGAACGCTTCTAGTAGAAAACGTTCTAATCGAACTCGGAAATCCGGCACTACTAAACCACAGAGCTTCATAAACTAAGATTGTTTCTTGGACTCCATTCAAAAAACTGGTTTTTCAAAAAGAGTTCTCTTGCTCGAAGCCTGTTTACCGTAGTTAGAGGAAACTGTTGCCGCTTCTTATTTGGAATGCTCAGAGGAAGGACACTCACGGCTTGAAATAAACGCAGAGAAACTTGCCTCTAAAAGAATGTGATGATTGTTATTAGCTGGTACATACTTCGACTTCAAATAATAATAGCGGTACAATGAAACCAACGCAAATATATTCAAGCGATAGTGGCAAAACATTACTACTAGTCAACATTGTTTTCCATCAATCACCAGGGAATGAGCACACAACAAGTTGGAGTAATACTGCACAATTGATTGAAATGTGGGAGGAAGAAACAAGGAAGATGACACTAAAAATGCGATAACATTATTTAGAATGGGAAAAAATAAACTAAAAGACATCTTTCTTTCGTGAAAAGCTTACATGAACTTGTTGTAAATCTCCATAATGGCTAACCTTTCGACGTTGTCGTCTTCGTCAGAACTAATTTAACCAAGACGACTGTCCATAGCCTTTCATCCTTGCGATGTGGTTTTTCGTTGTAGTCTGGAGTCGAATTTTCTGGAATAAGGAACCACTAGAATGAGAACCTTACTCTATAGTCCCACTTTTATACGGGACGGTTCCTGCTGGTTATCCGCTGATAACGATTGTACAGAAGGGTTCCTGTTGACTGTCCAGTGATTACGTTTAAACAAGACAGTTCCTGTTGGTTATCCACCAATAGCGATTATACAAGACGCTTCCTGTTAATTATCCAGTGATAACGATAAATATTTTTAAAGACAACCCATCTTGTAGTAATCAGTGTTACATCACCTAGTACGCAGCTAATCAATACTTTTAAAACAAATGAATTTTGGGGCCTCAATCCTTTAAGCAATAACCTGATGGATGTCTAGCGATGTTTTATACAATGAAATTGAGTGCCTATAAATGACGGAGCATCGCCATAGCAAAATCAATCAACAGAGAGAATGAGAACGCACAGAAGTGCTCGTCAAGAAGTTTCTATGCCATTTTTATATATCGGCATGGACAATAGTACTAATTAAAAACCACTTTTCCTGTAATAACCAATGAATACTTTTCTTTCGCACATTGGAATATGAAATGCAACTGGAACGCGTCACCGTTCTAACTTCAATATTTTCCTCTTTTAATTTTTGAAATGACCAAGAGTGGACCAGGAGCTAAACATTTCTACACTGTACAATCAGGTTTGCAAGTATCACGAAGGCGAATCTGTGCTGGCGACGGAGAAAGGGCTAGCCGCCAGGAAAAGCGGAAGTTACCGCTTATGACAATGACAACGATGATGATTTAACCATCAGCCTCTGCAGGGTTCGTTTCCTTATAAAACTAAGAGACTATGCGGACTACCATAATTTTTTTTATTCCGTGCGATCCATTTTCACGTCTACGGTGCGGATCCGAGCACATCTCACATTCTGTTCGTTTCCTCGCATCCACTGTCCACGAAGATCTTCCAACTTTCACGAGTGGCTTAGGCTACTGCTCAACGATTTTCATTTCATCTTAATGTGGCAGAATGTTGGTCAAGTCGATCCCTTCTGGAGTTCTGAGATAGCCGGGCTAGAGCGTTCCCAGTCCGATTGCAAAAAGCTACTCTTCCCAGACATGCCTGGAACCAATTTTCCGAACTCTGAGAGATGAGGAGAGGCTTGGTTGGTCTAGAGAGAAATGGTTGTATAAACTTTTTATTTGCTGCCTACAGCAGTTTTTTATGGCAGGGTATAATGCGATATACAACTACAGTGCTGTTGAGATACAACGACAATATTGCTGAGATATTTGCAAAACTCCGGACCGCAGGTATCTGCGGTGGGGAACGAACGCGCTATTGTCCTTTCCAGGGAGTAACGCGTTCACCACCACACCATGTGGGTCCGCTTTTTCACTTGTCTCTCAGCTAGTTCTATCGATCAGTAACGTCAGCAATCACCCGTGAACGGGATTGGTCTGGGGATCGTTCGTTCCTCACCGCAGACATCTGCGACCCGGAGTTTTACAAATACCTCAGCAATAGTGTGGGTGTATTTCGCTTAGTACCCTGCCATAAGAATTATAGGAAGCAGAAAATAAAAAGTAAACATTGTGAATTCCACTAAAGCCTCAGCGTATGTAGGCTCAATGTCGATTTAGGCTCTCCAGGTCAATCCCGTTGACGGGTGATTGCTTACGGCACTGATCGATAGAACTAGCTGAGAGACAGGCGAAACGATGGACCCGCATGGTGTGGTGGTGAACGCGTTAGCCCTCTGAAAGGGTGAGAGCTTCATAATTTAGACCTGCATCGCCCTTCGACTCATTAATCATTGAGTAAGTGGTGATAATACTGTCACCGCGAATTGTTCAAGAGACACGAAAAGCGTCACGTTTTCGGCATGATGCCGTATTTCTTACCGTTTCTAGTAAGATGTTAACCTATAAGTAGCCGACTAGTTGGTATCACAGATTTACTTTTAAGTACGCTTCTAGGTAGAATCATTGAACTTTCTCTCAGAGTAGATGGTATAGACTAATTTCTGCTTAAATCGTAATTCGACATTTGGGAGCACCCTCCAGCCACCGTATTTATGTACTATTATGGAAAACACATAGCCATTATTTCAATTCTATATCATGCAAATTAATCGCATACAGCAAATTGGTAACAGACTTACCTGATAGGACACACACACTAACTTGATATATCAGCAGTCCAGTACAAGTAATTATGTGGGCGAAATGTACATTCATTCACCTCCATGAAGCTATGAATGGAGCATTCTGGTTTGGTCAACGCTGCAAGCTTTATCTCCTTGCTTTCAATCATATCCTTAACCAAGCAATTCTGGCAATGGTAATGTCGGTGATGAATTCCTTCGACAAATCAAGCTAATTAACACCTATGCTCTGTATATGACAGCATTGGGAGGGCATGAGGTATTGAAGAAGTTTAATACAGGTGAAAAAATAGCAAACAGCCTCCATACATAGATAATAAAAATTGAGAAAAGCATTCGATTTAAGTTTTTTCTCATACTGCGTTAACCGGTTCACAGTACCAAATTCCGACCACAATTTATTCTACAGATGAGTTTAAAACGAATTTTAAACGAAAATTTTCATTAAGATTATCTTACATGAGCATATGGTATCTGTTTTTCTTTTAATATATGCAAACACTCGAAGGCCTATACTTCTCCGTTCATCTTCAAATCATAAAATATCTTAAAACCTTGTTTAATCATCATCCTTTACCAATTTGACCGAAACTGCTGCAATGCTGCAATTATAATTTTTCGCTGCCACCCTAATGATAAAAAACGGCAGAGTTATTTCCTCCCACTATGAAACAACGTGGCATTCGATTCTCTAACAATGATTGTCGCCTCATCGTGGCTGGATACTTTTCCTGAATGACGAGCAACGAGGTTCACTGTGGCTTCCATTCCATCAGCAGGATTTTCCGAGCTTCGAAGAATTTTGACATTTGCTCTGGAAGGCTAGCTGAAAGCAAACTAGTGCCACGAATGATTTCCATCTGAGCAACCATTTCGTCGCTGCCAGTGAACGGTGACGACCAGGAAGCACCCTAGCACAGCCTTTAAAGCTCCAGGGGTTTAAAACGTAGCCTAACCAGTGGATTATCAGTCGAATTGATATTATGAGAAAATTATTCTAAAGACTGCATGATTTTATGCTAATGCTGGATGTGGTCACTCAAATATTTGCATAAGTATGTAATTAACTCCTAAATAGAAAGAATTATATAATTAACTTTCCTCCAATCTCCTTAACCTCACAGCGTCCGCCTTTGCTTCTTTATTTTGTGGTCCATGCTGCAATCAAGAGCATTCAGAAAAGCACAGCTGCAAGAATTAAATTGTTTTGGCATCCTGTGCCAAGATAGTAACTTTGATATCAAAATTATCTCCGCTATGCTTTCGTATCCTATGCGTCCCTAGTGGCATCCCTTGTCTTGCTTTTCGTTTGCCCTCTAGGTGTTCTTTCATGCAGATACATAAAGGTCTACCCGTTTCGCTAACATATTCATCGCTGCAAGTATTACAAGAGATCAGATATATCGTACCTGAACTCGCGCAATCACCGTCCTTGCCAAAAGAGCAAATTATGCACAAGATGCCAAAACGCCAACGTGAAACCTTCTTGAAGCTTTTTGGATAAGTACCACAAATCATACAATGAACAGCAAGGAGGAATGCCCAGAGGCAATATGTGATCTCACTCCATGATGGCATATTCTTCAGGGATCGATCAACGGTTAGAGCTTCATCCTTTATCCTTAATCGGGACCGTACTTTACTGCATTGAACTCACTGTTCATTAATGTATCTCGAGTTCACGATCATCTTTGTATACTAAAGGTAGCTGTTTCATAGAAAGGACAAGATTGGTTTATAACAAACGATCTTCACATGCAACTACATGGTTGGGGAGACATGAGCAGAACTCGGAAGCTCTGTTGACTTCTCGCGATTCACCATCAGCAACTTGAGTAAAAGGGCATCACCGAATGAGTATGCCTCATTCGAGGAGATGGGCCGCTGAGGACCTGACTCGACACGAAGGCAAAACTGCCACGTCGAGACGAATAATAAGCGTGGACCATCGACTCAGATCATCGGCTCTGAGGAAGACGAAGACGTCGCAACCTTAGCCGAAAATAAATATCATTATCAGCCTCGTGTAAGCTCATCAAAGAAAGAAGACATATTGATTTGTCACACCG
>UYYA01000413.1:0-59180 GCA_900624975.1 Angiostrongylus costaricensis
ATATTCAGAAGTTTATTTGTAGAGTTCAGAGACTTCCACGCACAGATCCGCATTCTAATATTCTCGAAGGCATAGAAATATAAACGATGAAATCACTGTACTGTTTCTTCTCTGTGAATTTTTATGAAGTGTGAAAGGAAGTGTAACTACAATGGTGCTGAGACATTTGAAAAAATTCGGACCGCAAGTATGTGCGGTGAGATTAGAACTTGCTATTTCCTCTTCCAGGCGCTAACGCGTTAACCGCCACACCATGCGGGTTCTTCATTTTGCCTTTTCAGCTGAGAGAAAGGCAAAACGGAAGACTCACATGGTGTGCTGGTGGTCGCGTTAACCCCTGGAGGAACAACAGCGAGTTCCATTCCTACTGCCGTTATGGAAGAAAATTCGGGAAAGCTATCGAAAAACCTCCATGAACGAGTCAATATCAGCCATTTTGCTTGACCATTTCCCATAAAACATACTGCGAACCGATAACAATAAGAGCTTCTTTATTTTGTTATCACTTTTTTGCTTTCTGGCAATTTTGTTCACATTATGTTTACAAGATTAAAATTTGTACTACACTTTTCAAATAATACGATTGCTCACAACGACAATTTTTTAATATTCCGCAATAAACGCAGTGTGAAGCTAATACAACCTGAAATATTTATGTTGTCCGCGATGAGCAACGAACGCGCAATTACCCATTTCAGGTGCTAAGGTGTTCACCACCACACCATGCGGGTCCTTCGTTTCACCTCTCTCTCAGCTAGCTCTATCGATCAGGCCATCAGCAATCACCCGTCAACGGGACTGATCTGGCAGCCTACATCGGCATTGAACCCAGTTAAGCGCGGCTATAGTTGATACAGAGGACCCGAATAGTGTGGTGGTGAATGCGTTATCCCCGGAAAGTGTAATAACGCGTTCGTTCCCACCACAGACACCTGTGGCCCGTAGTTTTGCAAATAGCTCAGCATCATTGTGGCTATATTTCACATCATACTCTGCCATGAAACTGTAGAAGGCAGCAGATAAAAAGCTAAGATTTACATTATTTTACTATGTCTCCTTGTAAATATAAAAATCGGTCCTCTCTTCTTTCTTACTTCCTTCCTTTAACAATGATTTTCAACTAAGTTTGCTGCTGTTTTTTGCAATTATTTGTTTTTCCGAATGTTATGGAAGCGATCTGAGAAATGGGAACATTGATGGAAGAAACACGGAAAAGTTGGTTGTTTTAAGTGGGATGTTTTCTTTTTTTTCAACGGAATGCATATTGATTTATTGGCACACAAACAACGTGGAATGCCAGCATGTGGTACCGTATACCACATTTTGATTTTATACGAAGACAACTGATCTTTTTTGTTGGATTCTGAAGTGCTCAATGAAATGAGGCTTATTGAGAGTAATGAGGGTATGTACAGCATTGTAAAGGAACGCTATCACTCACGTTCAGGAAAATCGCTATTGCCAGCACTCCATTTGGTTGCTTCAATGCTAGTTCCATAGTGGAAAAACGAGTATTACGATGGATCAGATGCAATTCACCGGCGTAGCCGACGCCTGCAAGTCTCAAACCGTCTAAAACGTTACTGGTTCATCAGAATTCCATACTGCTACTGGTAAAAACGTCTAGGCAAAGAAATATGGCAAGGATTTCTTGTACAAAACAAGTTCTGACCAAGTTCTTTCTATGTCTATGATTTTTCTTCCTTTTGCCGTTTAAGGATGTACTAGTATACTTCATGTGAATATTGATTGTCGGCGTTCTTTTTTTCAAACCAAAATAGACCTTATATTATTAAAGATGGATGAGCATAAAGTGATGTGTATGCAGCCAATAAGAATGACGCAGACAACTCCCCGAGCATTATCAAAACAAATTGTTTGCAAACAGTGTCATTAAATGATCACAACATACCGCCAATAGTGTGCTCAGAGCCGTTCATCGGTTCGGTGCTCCAGTGCCAGGTGAGCATATCTAGATGGTACTGTTCTTCAGGCAGAAACGAAACCGCCAGCTCGGAGTCATTTCCCTCACGTATGAGCCGCAGTGCATCACCGGTGTTCGTGGCATAGAACTCACCTGTGCTATGGTACTCCACCCTGAAATCAAGCGGATCATCTGCAAAGAGGCATTCTACGGCCGACACTGTCACTCGTTGTTGTCGCTGAGATGTCAGTTATATATGCTGAAGATTTTTTACACCTAATAATAACATGTCTCTCATAACTTGGAGGTATCTTGGTGGTATATCTCTTAGTAATTCAGAAGACCGATTTTCACTAAACCTCTGTATGAATAGTCAATAATACCTTGCGAACTGCTTTCGTCTAAGCTAGGGTGACGTTCGCATCCGTTCTTTTTAAAATGCGATGAATGGCAATAGAGCGATTGCTTATGGTGTGTGAACAACACCCAGGTGACCCTCCTCTATCTAGGAAGATAAGGGGCTCTGAGGAAGGCGAAATCGTCGAGATCAGCGCTCGCATTCGAAAAATGAGAGATATCAGAACAAAACCAGTTCATTAGGCATTTTCAGTGCTGTTTTCGTTGAAGTTTCAAGTTCGTCTTAGATGTAAATCAGCAATTTTTGTAAGTTTGCCGTAACGTACTGTAGAAATGCAAAACTGAGAAGAAAGGTTTCTCAAATATATTACAAAAACTTCGAAGACAAGCAACTAACTATGTATTCAGAGCGTAAAAATGAAGAACCTCAAATGATAAATAATTTTAATGTGCTCCCAGATCAACGCCGTTGACGAGTGATTCTTGATAGCACCTATAGGTCAATAACACGGCTGAGAGACAGGCGAAACGAAGCACCCGCATGTAGTGGTGGTGAACGCATTAACCATGAAAAGAGTAATAGCGTGTTCGTTCCCCACCGCACACACCTACGGTCCGGAGTTTTGCAAATATCTCAGCATCATTAAAGTTATATTTCACAATGTATACCCTGCCGTTAAAAATTATTAGGCAGTAAATAAAAATTGGCGACATTGTAATATGTAATTTACCAAGATTGGCGAATTGCTTGGAAAGTAATCACTGACTTTGTTAGTAACTAAATATAGGTGTATTTATTCCTCCATTGTTAAGCGAAATACCTTCAAATATCGTGCAATTGATATTGAATGGCTCACCTAAACTCAGCATTCTGTAGACGCTCATCAAAAACAGTGATGACGGGGACGATATCAATTGGTGATGGATAGCGTCCTAAACCGGACACATTCAGCATTTTCCCCAATGAATCGAGTTTCACCTAAAATTTGAAACCTAAGTGCAACTCATTCCATTAACTAGAGTCAGGTAAAGTTCTTCCATTCTAGATCCATCACAGCTCACTTTATTTAGAAGTTCATTTTTAGCGTTGAGCGCGCTTTCGATGAGTTTTGGAGCACCATCCTAAAATTGTCTCTTGTTACATAGGATTTAAATGACTCGAAAAATAACTGTGGACCCATAGAATATGTGAGGAACAATAAAGCATTCAACTTTGATCGACTATCCATCAACTAACTTAAATACTTATCAAGAATGCACCATGCAGTAAACTTCATCGGGTGATTGAATACATGTTTGGTCTATACAATGACTTTAAGGGAGATATCGATGAATCAAGGTTGTTTTTCCAACTTCTCAGATAGCTTTTACACCAATTTCCCGACATCGGAAGGATTGAAAGCTTCGTTTGTCCCTGAAGGTTACGTCAACCCAACTACTAACTATGCATTGCAGCGCATCTATAAGCATTTTGCAGCATGCTTCCACGAACGTAGGCTGACACTACCAGATTTACCTTAAGAGACTGGAGATGTGCACCAATAGCAGGCGCTCCTTCGGCCATGGTAGCTGTTTTCTCTTTCAACGTCTGCAGATGACCTGATAGTTGACTTAGAAACGCCATCTAAACAACGTGCATTGATTGACGAGGAAGATGATAAAAATGAATGAACACGGTAACGAATCCTCAGAAGTTCATCGCCAAAAGGTAGTAATAAGAATTTGTGACAAAGTAAAATAGGGTGGCATTTATGTCATTAAAAGAATGCAAACAAAATTCCATGTAAAATTTTGGTATGTTTCGATCCATGTCCTCCATGAATGTTTGGCAAAAATATGATGTCGGTTCAACATAGGAGTACAACACTAACTAACACTTTCAGCGTTCATATTTCATTGCCAAGTGAATGAACGTTAAATATTTTTTAAAATTTATATGGTCCGTCATCACATCTACTGTGCGGGTCCTTGCACTTCTTGAATTTGATTCGTTCTTCCTCGCACTCATCGTTAGCAATGGTCTTCGAACATTTGGCGTGTTGTTTCAGCTGCTGCCTGAGGGTCTTGTCTTCTTTATGAATGTCGTAGAATGATGGTCGAGTCAATTCTTCATGCAATCTGAAGATGGGCTAAGATGTTTCCACATGGATTCGAAGAGATCGTTGGGGAGAGGATCAAACCAGCGCCTTTCTTTCTTGATTGACAGCACCCGTAACCACTGCGCTATCCACGTCCCTAGTGTTAAACATAGTCGAATATTTCGTCGAGTATGCAGATGCATGTGTAGCGAAGATGTGCAATACACATGTGGTCTTTGGTTCGACCTTTCGCCCTAGGCCAACCACCCAGCCATGGCCAGCGAATTGCTACTGGACTTGTCTGCGAGGATAACAATGTTGACCTGGTACCTAGGTAGGCACGCATACCTCTTTGTACCGACCAAATGTGCATTCATTCTCCTCCAAGATATTTCGATTGAAAGACGCATCCCTAAGAGACTGATCAACGTCGAACACTTCATCCTTCATATTTTACTCAGATACACTCCGCGTTGTATAAAAAATTTGCAATTTCGGGAAATTTTTCTCGAGGTTATTAATTTTGAGTCTTAAGACATTATAACAAAATTAGAAGAAACAGAATGATTCTTAATTTCGCTGACGGGTGGTTGCTGATGGCATCGTTAGGTGAGAGAAACGCAGAGCGAGGGCTTCCGTGCCGCAGTGCGTAATGCGCGAGCACCCGGAGATCGAAATCATGGTTCGATCAAGCCCGGAGTCCGAGTTTTGCGAATATCTCAGCATCGTTGTAGTTGTAATTCACATCATACCCTTCGGTGAAAAAATGAAAAAGACAGAAAATAAAAGATTAACAGAAAGACTATTTGTTTATGTGATCTTATAAACTGATCTTCTTAAGCTGACGCGAGGTTGGCACAGATCTTCGTTGTCGTTGTCGTTGTTTTTGATGTTATTGACAAACATCAAACATCAAAAACAGCGACAACGGCAACGAAGATCTGTAGCAACCTCGCGTCAGCTTAAGAAGATCAGTTTATAAGATCACATAAATAAATATATCAACTATCTATGCCGAGGTTTATAGAAAGTCGGTCTTCCGAGTTAGAAAGATTATTATTTAAAAAAAGAACATAGGAAGCAATATTGAGTGTTCTTCTTTTTAGCGATAATAAGAAGAGAATGTGATTTCTCATAGCATGAAGACAACAATGGGCAAAACCGAGAAGTATCTGTCAGAACACGTTAATGAAGTGAATACATTCGATTTCATGTGATGACGTCAGAAATCTGAGGAAAAGCGCTAAGTCATCAATTTCGCAAAAGCGGCTCGACTTGATTCTTTCTTAGCCATGCATCAATTCCTAATTTTATTAAATTGAAATGGTAGTGCAGTATATCGATATGCTGCTCGTTAGGATAATGTCATTGCTTTAAACGTCATCGGTTCAACACCATTCAACCGCCAGCGCCGTTATCACCCTCCAGGAATGATTTTTCCAGCCGTTACATTCCGTAAACCAGAAAAAAAACTTCGCAGAATCCGTATTCATAATGTCAGAAAGCCTGTGGACCGTACCTTTCAAGGAGACTGAGATACTGAATGCGAACGTCTTCTACGTTCGCTCCTCATTAAAGCGTCTTTCCCTTGAAAATATGGTGAATTTTAGAGAAACTGCTTTTATCTGAGTCATCGAGAACGACTAAAAAATGTATTCGGAAAACTCTGGAGACGCATGAAATTTTCTAGTGTTCAAATGATCTGAATTACTTTCACAGAGTTCCTTATTTGAACAAATTCGGTGTTACTCAACAACATTGCCACCCGCAGCAACGTTAATTTGCTTAATTGTTAAGAGTAACTCGACTTGGCACTAGTAAAATGTTCACTCATCCTTATTGCGAGCCGAAGATGTTTAGTTGGCCCTGTATGTTTGAAGAATATGAAAAGCACCACACTTCTAGTGCCAGTTCCCTTACTTTTATTGCCCTTAGTAATGGAGTAGTCACGCAGTTCGCCACGCTTTGTCATATCATGGGCCATTGCTTTAAATAGCAATCGCGAGGTTTTTAAACAGCATACATTTACTTCCATAAAAACACAATACAATACAACGCTAGCTGACGTTTCGGCAGTATCGCCTTCTTCAGAGCCGCTTTTTCGTGACTTCCAATGAGGAAGTTTAGAACAGCTGATTATAGTCGCATGTGGTTGACGACTCGTCTGTTCTAAACTTCCTCATTGGAAGTCACGAAAAAGCAGCTCTGAAGAAGGCGATACTGCCGAAACGTCAGCTAGCGTTGTATTGTATTGTGTTTTTATGGAAGTAAATGTATGCTGTTTAAAAACCTCGCGATTGCTGACCAAGAAAACGATACATTCATATTCCAATGCCGAGGTTAAGAGAAAGTCGATCCTGGGAGCTTTAAATAGCATTCGGAATAGGAATGGCTAACATGTTAGCTTAGTCTACTTTACTGCATTACGTTAAACCCTTGTCGATCATAGTATGATATCCAGGTACACCCCAGCCCAGAGCGCTAAATCGTTGAGTCAGGTCATTATAATATCGTCATCAGACAATAAATACTAATTTGCTAAGTATTTCATAGACGAATATTCTTTTTTTGGTTTTTATAAATTGCTTTAACGAATGGGAGTAAAAAAAACTGTGAGAAAAAGAAAAGTGGCTCGTTTGTTAATGACGGCATGAATGACTGAAATGTGAGAACACTTCTAACTAGATGGCGCTAATATTTTACGGCTATCCCGGAGATGAAGTGCAGCGTGAAACATCAATTTATATGACATTTTGAAACGCTTCGTCGGAGAATAAAAGCGATAGAATGCACAGTCATATTTCGTTTTGTTTCGAATCTGACGCAACAAAAAGTAATGTCCAAAACCGACTTTCTATTCCCCTCGGCATCGATGGATAACTCGGTATCTTCTTGATTTGCACACATGAGGTTGTTATTATAAATTATTAATTTGCAACAGTTGACGTTTTGGAAGATTTAGTCTTCTTCAGAGCATGGAAAGTCAACTTTACTGAAATATACCCAACCAAAAGGCGCATGTGGCGCAGCGGTCGGAGGCGCCACGCAACACACACGTGGAATCGATCCCTGCGCCCCAGCCCCACTCAGCCCTCCATCCCTGCGCGGTCGGCAAATTGGTATCAGACTTGTCTGGGAGGATAGGAGCACTGGCTCCATACATTGTTAGGCCATTGTACAAGCCAGACATGCATTCAATCACCTCCAAACGATGCTTATTGACGTCGAATGCATGGCGCATCTCTCAGAGATTGATCAACGCCGAGAGATTTAACTTTTAACCCAACCAAACACCTCCATAACCAAAACAGAAAAGACATAAAGCCAAAATTTCAGTCGCATTAGAGACGAATAGCCTATCCGCATATTCACCGCTTTCGAAGAAACTGCTTTGTTTTTAATGAGAATGAAACTTTGGTTTCGTGTTTTTTCAGCTTTGGTTATGGAGGTGTTTGGCTGTGGTAGATTGCAGCCAACTTTCTAGGCTCTGAAGAGGGCGAAGTCCACAGATACGTCAGCTGTTGTAAACAAATAATATATAATAACAACCTCGTGTGTGCTAACCAAGAAAATCGCGAGTTATTCAAGAGAATGTTTTTTGGTAAAGAACTAAAAGAAACCAGATAAGGTTTAGTATGTGGACCCCTACGTCTTCTCCTTCCGTTATTTCTTTATTGTTGGTAATAGTAAGTCTGTAGTGATTGGTTTATGGGTAGAAAACCGGCTTCGCGATATAAAAAGTGAAACATTACGGTTACTACTCCACAATGATGCGATTCTCTATGTGAGTGCTTAACGAGTAGGAAAGAGTTCAAGAATCAACCAAAAGCGACCACATACTTGCTTTGGGTTCTGGGTAGTCCCCAACAAATTAGTCACATGTGTGCTGCAGAATAGTCCACCAAGACACTTGCATGTACAAATAGATTAATGTAAACGTAAATATATCAACACACACTATCACGGGTGTGATGAGGTATGTTCGATTTGTATTCCATGGTATAAAAGCCTACTGCTTTGCTGTTGTAGGAACGTAGTGAAACGCCATTCATGGTTGCATCCAATATATAAGTCATGCTTTTGCTTCATGAGGAGTCAACGAGATACCTGTGAACACAACACTGGTAAATGGCATTTACTTACTTACTTGATACTTGAACGGCCCGTCCTCACTGGTTGTGCGAGCCCCAGCATAATCACCATTTTTCGGAGATTTACTGGTTAAGCCATTGTGGTTCCCTAGAATCCCGAGGTCAACCTGGCCAAACTCTGCCCCAGGTCATCACCACCACGGGCAGTCGCAGCCCTTGTGGATCAGAAATAGATTTGCCCCCATGCGGCTTGGAAACCAGGACGGTGGTGGATCCTGGTATTGGTTTACTCTTAGCTAGGCGTCCTGATAGAAACGCCGGACTCCTTCTCAGCTTGGGAGATTTTGCCGGGCGGACGAACCCCCCGCTGTACATCTCAGTCCGACGCCCAGGAACACCTCTCAGCCACGATGAGGCGGTAAATCGTTGGGAGGTAAGTGCCATTTACAAGTACAAATTTTACTTTTAAGTTGACAAAAATGGCTAATTGGATAAGGATGGGTGGAGGAAACACGTTAGCAAATTGCGAATGCATTTAACGTGTCGCAGTTTTAATAAGCTCTCATTCTCATCACTGACGTCGAACAAATAGGGCTTAGTGCAGAAAAAAGCGAGGAAAGCTACATCATTCTTGTCGTGATCGTTGTTCCGAAGCGACAGATGAAGTTGTTATCACTGCTAATTTGCGGCAAGTAGCCGTTATCGTCGAATGTTTTCTTCCAATTTCTTTGAGTATCGTTAACTTGAAGAGGATTTCTCTTCAATTTCATTGAAAGATATGGGTAACGCAATAGCAAAGATGTCGTTCAATAACACATGCAAGACCTTAGCTCGACCTCGCATTCGGCTAACTAGGCTTCCCATCCGTCCTGGGTTGTCAAATTAGTATTCCACTTGTCTGGGAAGAGCTCCTTCCGATCCACAAAGATTGGTTATTGCCTAGGAACGTCCTAGCACAATTATACCTAGAATTCTAGCGAAAATCGACTTAACTAGGGTTCAACGAGATTCATGATAAGACTAACCCTAAGAACCTTGAGAATCACGGATGGAAGACAACGAACCGAATGGAAGAAATGCTAGGATCCGAGAAATCTGTGATGTCGCGTCATGTAAAAAAAATCCTTGACTAATGTTGACTTAAATAGATATCTTAACTCTTTTATTTACTGCCTTTTTCTTCTTAATGGCAGGTTATGTTTCGAATTATAACTCGTATGAAATGCTGAGATATTTGCAAAACTCCGGACCATAGGTGTATTAAGAAGAGAAGAAGAAGAAAGGCATTAAGAAGAAAAAGGCAGTAAATAAAAGAGTTAAGATTGTGATTATAACTAAGCCTCAGCTTAACTGGGTTCAATGCCGATATTGGCTCCCCAGATCAATCCCGTTAACGGGTGATTGCTGATGGCAAAAAGATCGATAGAACCAGCTGAGAGACATGCAAAGCGAAGGACCCGGATAGTGTAGTGGTGAAGTGCGCTGCTCCCCGGTAAGGACAACAGCGCGTGTTCGTTCTCCACTGCATACACCTGTGGTCCGGAGTTTTGCAAATATCTCAGCATTTCATATAAATAGATATCCTTCATGTAAAAACATTTGAGGAGTTTGGTTACACGAGATATATTGAAACGATACTGATAGTAACTTATCATAGAAACAGATAACGCAGTAGTATGTCGTTCGCCATCAAAGTGGGTCATCATCAGCGAGGTGCTAGTTCGGCCATACGCCGGTCTCACCAAGCTCTTCATCCTCCCGGGGTCGAGAAATTGGTACCAGACCTGTCTGGGAACACTCCGCTCTCTCCAATCCACATTGCAATGCTCTAACCTGGTTATCCGAGTACTCCGCGGAGAATGGACTCGTCCACCACTCAACGACATTCATAAAGAAGACGAGAATCTTCAAACCGCAGCCGAACCCAGAAGCGAAGAGCTCGAAGATCTTCGTGTGCATAAGGAATGTGAGAGAATGAATTGAACGCAATGAGCGCTGGAATCCACAAAGTAGATGTGAAGATGGGTCATGTGAAAGAAAAGTAAGTGCTCGTTAATTTGCATCACTAAACATAAATATATACAATTGCATTTTCTGCACGATATGTGAGAGACGAGCTAAAAGTATGAGACTCAGCTTTGACTCCTAACATAGTACGCTCGTCGGTTAATGTAGTAGAATGATGATTACATCAGCGAGGTGAATTTCTGAACAGTTGTCTTCTCCTGGCCGGTATCAAAAATACACGGTAGCTGAGGGCTCGCAGCGAGTTTAAGCGAAAAACCCACCCAAAATGAAACAGCATGGGTGGTTTTCGGCGTGAGTGATCTTAAACTAGCTCACCCTAATCACCCTTGAAAAGAAAAGATTCAAGGAAAAAGTGCATTGCTAGACAAGCCAAACGGTGAACATAGTGATCTGAGAAGGGACTGAACCACCAGGTTGAAACAGAGCGATATCCCTGATGGATTTAGCTGAGTTGAGGAGGATATTCCAGTATTCCTAACAGATCCCTGAAGTTTCACGAAAATAATTAGACCTGAACAAGTTTCTCAGTCATGTCAAACATTCACTTTCATTTGATCGTTGCTATTAATAATAAAGCGAAACTTTCATAAGAAGCTTCAAATAAAATGAAATAATAACCACATGAAATGTTGCCACGTTTGTTCTTGACTTACTACGACGTGTCAGTATAGTCTGCGTGTACTGTCGGTGCTGAATAACCTCACGATCCCAATCTTCGTACTTCTTCGCCGTACCCAACTTACAACTATACAAACAACGCACGTGTATGCGATTTACTGCGACGGCGGTGAAGTTGATGTCAGTGAACTTCTTCTCCTCTACGTGCTGTTATCTCACGAAATTGAGAGATTGTAGTGGCTTATTTGGTATTTGCTTGCTTAGAGTGTATGACGTCTGCATTGTGATGGCTTACCTGCTTCTAATGCCGTTTTAGTATGAAAAACAAGAAAGAAAGCGAGAAAAAGGTATCGACTCAACATGGAAATAGCAGCAAATAGACAAGCCAGCGTTGAGCCAGAGTGTTTTGACTAGTTGGTTGTGCTTTTCACAGCAACTCGTCACTACGTAAAGTGCATTTTGATGGGCGAAATTGATTAGTTTGTTGTTTTGAGTCATAGCAGATCGTAGTCACTGAAATGGAGCAGGCTTTTGGTTGTAGTAGCTTACTACAAAATTCGCCGCTCACACTTTACCTTGTCGTAGTGCGAATGAATGTTCGACAACTTTCTTCCAGCACTAGAAGTTTGGAACAGACTCGAAGCAATATATCTAATTTTGAAAAACAGTATTTGAAATACTAGGCATACGGTATGACTCCATCTTCAAGTCAAGCTATTGATTTTCTTCGCCCGGGACTAATAACTTTTCTAGAACGAGTGCTTCAGACCAGATCCTGATACAGCTGCGTTATCCGTAATCAATAAAAATGTTATCACCTTTTATTCCGCTAGGAGGAAATGAACGTTTCATTGAAACCATCTCACGACTTGTGGTAGGATTTGTCCAGATGTTAAAAATAACAATATTCGCCTAGTTTTGAGAGTCGAAAGTATTCTTAGATATCAAAAGAAGTTTCATTTTTCGTCCCATGAAAAATTAGGCAGTCAACAATTACTGATGAGCATGATTAAGAATAAAGTCAGGACAGGACAGAATTCAGCAAAAGATTAAAGCACTACTCAAGACCTCGATAAGTACTGTAAATAAAGTGATGCCGCTACCAATGTTGATGTTCATCTTTCGTCTTTATTCATTTTTTCTTACTTTTTACTTCCTTCATTTCATATTGGACAACCAATAGGTTAGCCAATATGGTGAAGAATTTTAGCGAGATATTCATTTGCCTCTTTTTCTTTTTTATTTTTGTTCCAGGCAGTTAATTCTCTAGCAATCAAATGGGTGAGCAATGACCTTCTATAAGAGAACAAAAAAAAAATGGAAAAATACCAAAGAGGAAGATAAAATAAGAAAAATAACAGTGTGTCATCTCATCTTTCGTCTAAGAACATTTTCTGCAAAACTTCATAACCAAGGAAAAACGCCATTCACGTGATCCTATTCTCCAAATTTATACTAAAACAGCTTGTACCAAATAGGGTTGCTATTAGGAGCCAATTCAGAGAATGTCACTTCCCACGTCGAGCAGGTGTCAGAAACATCCATAGGGTTAGTCAAGAATTACTAGGAAAATAATGAAAGAAGTAACACTTATCTGTTAGTCAACGTGTATTTGTTCATGGACAAGTTAACGCAGGAATGATAAAAAAAAAACTTTATTCGGCTAACATTTCCACACCTCCACCGTTCTGAGAGCCGGATTGATCCCAATCAATTGTTCACAGCTCTTATTTGTCTCCGATATGGGTCTTCTGAGGAAGGCGGAGGCGCCGAATAAAGTTTTTTATTAACTTTACCTTAGCTTATTAAAGAAAAAACACAAGTTCATTAGTCATCTGCTGGTTATTGGACTAGGTGACGCGTTACGATATATCAAACAAAGGATTAAATGCAGACCAAAATGGGCCACGTACTTGGCGTCGATGGATCCACGTGATAGGCACCCCTCTCTGCTGCACCGCAATGAGTTGTATTTTCAGTAAACACATTTATATAATTATGTCATGCATATTCTTGTATGTATGCCATCGTACCTTGCTTTAAAGCAGTAAATATGGCGCGAAATGCATTCTTGTGTGCAATTTTCATAATAGGCATAAGAAAACAACAACAATAATGAGAGAGGATTTGAAAGGGTCTATAAGCTTCCGTGTCAACATGTTCAAGTTTTCCGTTCAGGAACAACAATCTACTTATGACGGTAGGACTATAGCTCTTCTGAAGTGCTTAGAGAAACGAGCCGAAATGAAAGAACCTGACGAAGGACAATTTGGACTTGAATAAAGTCGATATCCAGTAAAAGTAGTATGCTTCGTCGCCGGGGGGGAATTTCCATAGCCGACGGAATGGCGCGGAGTGCGGAAGCGAAGGGCCCCGCGCAGCTCCGCCCCAATTGTGTGGCGGCCGTGATAAACAAGTAAGAAATTTATGGCAATTAGATTACAAGCGTAGATTCACTGAATATATTAATAGAATAATGAGATTTTTGGAAGTGCCACAATCATCAGATGAGCGGACGATCTGAGTCTGCACTAGGTTTCGTCCCAGTCTTTAGACCGAGATCACCGTCTTCAACGGCATTTGTCAACTCCCGTTGATGCGGAAAATCTCGATGACATCTAATGGGATGATGTAGTTGTTTCGTTCACATTTGCACACAATTGTACACAAATCAACGTCACTGAGGCGTGTTTATGAAATGGTCATAATGAACGTGTTAGTTGGATGAATAAAGCTGAAAGGTGATAGCAATATATACGTTTAAGAAGGAATAAAATACTTAGCAGATTAAAATACCTAAGAGATATCACTAGATATTTTAGTGAATATACGACCGCCTAGAGGATAATATGTGAGTGAAGTTGTCAAAATAACAGAGAACCGATCTACACTGCGTCTCTGACAATCTTTAACAACGAAAACAAAGAGCGTTTCCATTTCTCTGGAGCTCACATTTTGCCACCTTCTTTATTTACTATTGAGAGATATAGAAGAAATATGACTCTCTGAGGGCAGTTAACAATTCTTTTTCCTTAAATAGAATATCAGGAATCTGAAATGACGAAAGAAGTTTTAAAGGATAGCTTAGCGGTAGACCGCTCTCTTGGCAGGCACAAGGTCTGGGGTTCGATCCCCCATGTTGAAATGAATTGGATTTTCTTGATACTTTAGAACTGGAAAAGGTCAATGACGCATTGTCGGGACAAATTTTTGGACGTAGAGGA
Organism: Angiostrongylus costaricensis; assembly: GCA_900624975.1. Taxonomy (NCBI): domain Eukaryota; kingdom Metazoa; phylum Nematoda; class Chromadorea; order Rhabditida; family Metastrongylidae; genus Angiostrongylus; species Angiostrongylus costaricensis. The sequence goes on from UYYA01000413.1 coordinate 14,321, forward strand.
GAAATAATCCGTTATTTTTTCGGTAAGCAAATGAGAAAAGTTGTTGTCATACGTAGGATTGCCTCCAAGAATTTTGTTTTGGACAAGAATCTTTATGATGAGCACTCCTGTCTAGTTTGTCACAAAAAGCCTGTGAGCAGGATTATTTTGTTGACAATAAATGGACATGGGGTATGGATTACTATGTGAATATGAGAGACCTGTGGGATTCCTATGCATGCAGAGAATTCTTAGGAGGAATAAACAACAGAATAAGTATGAATGGTCTTACAATGAAAATGTGGTGAGATATTATAACCAGACGATACTACAAAAAACCACCAACGCTAGTGTGACATTGCTCATTATCTACGTGGCAGGATTAAAGAATGAATCAACGAAAATACTCGAAAGGAGTGCTATTCTTCTTGTAAAGGTGCAAAACGATGGCGAGAGAGCAAGATATCCTCTACGAAATAGTGAAAACCTTTCTATTAAACATACCGTAACCCAGTTAGAGACATAGTTTGTAGCCGTACTCTGCCATTCTAACGTGTCCAGACCACGCTGAAAAGTAGGCTATACATAGATAGAACTACCGTACCCAAGATGATATAGACGAATAGTGCTAGAGAGTACCAATGTTGTAGCTGGCCCCAATAAATCTGCTTTTGTACGAATCCCAAGATGAAACATCTCTTAATAACTCGAAAGACCGACTTTCTATGAACCTCGGCATAGATAGTTGATATATTTATTTATGTGATCTTATAAACTTATCTTCTTAAGCTGACGCGAGGTTGGTACAGATCTTCGTTGTCGTTGTCGTTGTTTTTGATGTTATTGAACGATAGCTGACGTTTCGGCGACTTCGCCTTCCTCAGAGCTTGGACGTACTTTATGTTAGAATACTTTTTATTAATTTTTTCACCGAATAATAAAAAGTATTCTAACATAAAGTACGTCCAGGCTCTGAGGAAGGCGAAGTCGCCGAAACGTCAGCCATCGTTCAATAACATCAAAAACAACGACAACGACAACGACAACGAAGATCTGTACCAACCTCGCGTCAGCTTAAGAAGATCAGTTTATAAAATCACATAAATAAATAAATCCCAAGATGGTTCTATGTCCTCGACTATTATTCGGCATAAAAGAGATAAAAGGATAAAGCTCTTGGCGTTGATGATTCACTGAGGGATGCGCTATGCATTCGCCTTCATTAAAAACGGTTGGAGGTGATTGAATGCATATCTGGCCTGTACAATGCCTCACGGTGGCCTACCGATATATCGAGCCACTTCTGCTATCTTCTTACACAAGTCTAGTACCAATTTATCGACCCCGGAAGGATGGAAGGCTTGGTGAGCCATGGGCACGGAGATCAATTCAACGTGTGTCGCAGTGGCGCCTCCAACCATTACGCCACACGCCGCCATTATTCGGCATAACGTAGTTAATTCATTCCGAATAATGTACAAGCCTGATAATTAGTGCTTTCAAGTAATATAGTGGTGTGTTGTTTTCATTTCTATAAATCAAAGTAAGAGTTAAAGGCGTAAAAATGATTTCTGAAGTTGTACGTTTTCAATCAGTTGGCAAACATACTAAGTGTCAGTGCTGTCTGGGAAGAATAATAGTTTTAAGGCAGTAAATATCCCACAAATTCATGAAGCAACTTATGCATGTAATGAAGGGCTGGGAATGCATTAGCGGGTTAATCCTTAGGTTGCAGAGGAAATCCCATTCCACCGGAATTCAGCGTAACAATGAGGGTATTAGGCTAATAGGCAGCATTTGTTCAAGCCGCAAGAGAGCCCATGTATCAATCCGACAGCCAAAATGGACGACGCTTGCAGGACGATTAAGCTAATGGAACCAATAGAGACGTTCAGGTGCTCGCATATGTAGAAATGGGCCATCTTAGTATTTCAAAAGGTAAGTATAAGTGAGCATACATATTTTTTTCTTGTTCCATGGAGAATTAAGTGTGTATATTTTTTTTCTTGCTTCGCGAAGAATAAGTCGTTCGGCGTTGATCAATTCCTTAGGTAGGCATCATACATTAGAGCCCATTCGCAGCTATTTTAGAGATGACTGAATGTGTATCTAGTAGGTAAAATAAATTCAGAGGGCCTAGCAATGTACGAATTCAGTGTTTTTATGCTCTCAGACATGTCTTCTAGCAATTTTTCTATACCAACGAGATCGAAGGCGTGGTAAACCCTGGGTGCGGAATCAAATCAGTGAGCTACCTTCTGAGTATTGCAGGGAATCTCTGATATGACATACAAGACCTGATGGTTTGCTAACTCATAACCCGTTTCGTCGTTGTTCCAACACATCATGTCAGATATGCACTTTTTGACGGTTAGGATTGCTTCGAGGAAAAAGGAAATGGATAAAAATTCTTCAAACCGTCCTTCATTTAGCCTCGGCATTAATATTCAATAACTTTTTGCATTATTAAGCTAAAACGAGGTTGATAAAGAGGTCTAATCGGACAACGTTTCGATGTTTTCGCCTTCCTCAGAGCCGATGCTGATGATTTACTTTGATAATTGAAAAGAAAATTCATCACCAAAAATCCTCTTTTGACCTGAAACAATAAGAGTAATGAATAGCGTGTTACACGTAGGAGAGCAAGGCTTTAGGTACGAATGTTGTGAAGTTGGACACTGGTTCGACTCCGGCCTCAGGCTAGTCTCATTCATCGGAACCATGAAACACTGTTTCACCAAGTTGTCTGATCATGTAGTAACTATGCTTTGATTAGGAATGATTGAAAACACCTCTTCCTAACAGATCTTTTTTTCTTCAATATACTGTTCGAAGATACGGCTTACTTTAGAACATTTTTTGTGTCTCTTCGACCTCATGAATATACCATAAGCTTACTCCGGGTAGTATATAAGAATCTCTGCTTCCCTGTGAAACACTTTTCTTTCTTCCTTGTTCGTCAGCTTCCTGCTTAATGTCTTCGTTTTATGCACAACGTGTGAGTGGAATAATTGCACGATAATTCAGTATTCATTATATTCATTGATTTCGTATATACGTAAATTTATGGATAGCGCAACTCAGCAGTTGCAATTCATTAAGGTGGTGCCGTTTACGATTACGCTTTCAGATCGGTATCTAAGCAAAAACCCCATTCCTTCTTTGGATTCACTCATTCTTTCGTGTGCTTTGGTGATTAACGTCATTAATTTCTATGTCTTATTCAGTGTTATATTTCCAGCAGAGTTCTCTTACCATAGACTGTGATGCCCAACTCTATACACCGTGGCAAGCCTGCATAGCGCAGTGTTTCAAGGTGCTTTGTAATACATGCCAGACCAGCTGCTGGTTCGACCTACCGCTCGAGACTCATTGAGCCTTCCGTTCCTGTAGAGTTGGTAAATTGGTCTGGGAGAAAACTGACTGAATGACTGGTCTAACTTGTCTGGGAGAATGAAAACATTGAATCGATCATGCTTTTTTGGATTATGGATTATTGAGCTAAAACAAGATCAAATCGTGGTAGCTTAATCGTTCAAGAAAATGTTGATTTGAATGCTTTAGCTTTTATTTAGTGCCCATTCTTTTTCCACGACAGGGGACGCTGTGGACTACAACGACAAGGATGCTAGTGAGCAAAACGTGAACCTCATTAGTTGATAGCTTCGAATCCGCAATTATCTTTCCATGGGGCTCACGTACTATTAACAATATCAACCAAAGCTCTTTATTTGCTTTTCATCCGGCCACTTTTCTTTTACTGTATCGGTGCTATCAGCAACTACTTGTTAACGGAAATGGTCGGGGTAGCCTAATCGGTACTGAAGTCAGTTATGTTGAAGCTGTAACCGACTTTTTCATGTCAGGGTACGATGCATAATAAAATATTATTGAGTAGTTTTACTGAGTTTAAAGGAAAATCAGTTTTTGAAATATCGACTTCATACATACTTCATATATTGATAGGCCACCACAAGTCATTCCATCATCCAGATATGCTCCTTCACGATGTTTGATGAAGTCGAATTCATTCCGCGTCACTCAGGAAATGATCAACGCAAAACGCTTTATTTTTTATTCTACAACACCATCAAATGTGATATGAAAGCCGTCGACACTGTTGTTAAAGGTAAACGAAGATCTTTGAGATCTCTTAAGTACGATTAGTAGCTTTCTTCCAGAACATTTAGCCGACAAAAGACATCAATCACGACAAACATATGAATTTGTAGCGAACAAAATTTTACTTTGTAGAAAACAAAATATAATTACAATTCCAAACGAAAATTATAGTAATTACAATTACAATAATTCAATTAATTCAATTACAATAATTCCAATTTCTTTGTACAATTCCACATAAATCTGGTCTAACTGTAGCGTAGAGGTTCAATAAGGAGGAATAGAAGATGCAAAACAGGGAAGATTATAGCGGCTCGTTCAAGCTCAAGATTTATCTACTTAACGAGTTGTGGATATACCCATCGAGCTCCACCCTTTTACGTTATGAGGCCATTGAGACCTCTTGTCGTCATGTGAGGTCAGTCAATGGCTAAATGCATCACTCATTATCCCTTTATCCACTCATCACTCTACATCCTCCTATTCTACTACTCACACGCCTTGATGTTTGATACTACTGCAGGAATAGGACAATGGTGAATGTAGTTCCTTATAAGGAAATTTAATCCTCTGCAGCGTTACGTTTAGGGAACAGACAATAGTACGAAGAAGCTAATGTGAAAAAAACCCAACAGACAACTGCTAGAAAAGAAAAAACTACCTCTGCGAGCGAACTTTCCGCAGTAGAGAAGAAGCAGCAGATAGGATATTAGGGGCTCAAAAGGAGATATTCGACTATTATCTTCAACTAGTGTTAGCATACACAATATGTAGAACCGCTAGTAAGGTGGGAATCGCTTAGATTCTTCAGTGTGGTACGAGGAGTTGTGGTTTCTTTAAATATCTTTTAACAGACGAATATTTATTTAATGAAAGCTACTTGCTTCATTAAATTCGAGATATTACCATGTGTTACCTAGTGTTAAGGTATAACTAGTGACTGGCAAAAAAACGCTCATATAAGACTTTCGACAAAAAAGTTTGGTGCTCTGCATTTCCAATAAAGCGGTAAACGAGTTTCGCGTTGATCAATTCCTTATAGGTGCGTCATGCATCCGATTCTATTTGTAACGTCGCAGAGGTGATTAAATGGATATGTAGCTTATGCAATGAATTACGGTAACATACTTACGCATCAAATCAGTGGACCTATCCTCCTAGACAGGCTTGAGGGCAAGTTACTGATTTCGGAAGGGTGGAGGACTTTTTCTTCCTGTGGTGCTATATCAAACCTGTGACCAAGTGTGGACCATTGGGCATGCCTAACCACTACGCTACACAAACATTGTATTGGGAATACATCTTCAGTTCTTCTAACATGGAGCTTGTGTGCAGTATTCTATTTGAATGCAAGTAATTCAATAGGCCGAAACGACAAACCAGATTAAAACAATGGCAAAAAGAGTTGAAAAGAATTTGTGTTGCAAGTTCCACAGAAATTGCGATGTAAACCTTCACACCGTATTAAAAATGGTAAAGCTCTGTGAACATCTAACATTATTATGTGAAGTTCACCCACAACGATGCTTAAATGTGAGCAAAACTCCACACCCCAGGTCGGCTTAAATAGCAGAGTAGGTGGTAAATAGAAATTGAAACATTTTAAACACTTTTCATTTATTGCCAATTACTATTTCTCACAGCATGGCATTATGTGTGATACAACCGATGCTGCGATATTTTCAAAACGGACCTCAGGTGTCTGCGGTGGGAAACGAACGCGCTATTGTCCTCTCTGGGGAGTAACGCGTTCACCACCGTACCATGCAGGTCCTTCGTTTTGCCTATCTTTCAGCTAGTTCTATCGATCACTGCCATCAGCAATCACCCGTCAACGGAATCGATCTGGGGAGTTCAAATCGTCAATGAACCCAGTAAAGCTGAGACTTCAAAAAATTCAAATCGGCAATGGACCTCAGCTTAACTGGGTTCATTGCCGATTTTGGTTCCACAGATCAAAACCATTGATGGGTGAATGATGATGGCACTCATGAATAGAAAACTAATGAGATACAGTCGAAACGAAGAGCCTGCATGGTGCGGTAGTGAACGTGTTATCCTCCGGAAAGGGTAATAGCGTGTGCGTTCCTCACCGCAGACGCTTGCGGTCCGAAGTTTTGCAAATATCTCAGCATCACTGTGGTTGTAAAACATTGTATTTTCGACTGCAACATCAGCTCAACTGAGGTCAATGTCCATTTATGCTTCCCAGATCATTCTTGTTGATAGGTGATTGCAGATAGCACTGTTGTGGTAAAAAAAAAAGCTGTCCGTGAGAAGGGTAAAGCAAAGAACTCGGCTGGTGTGGTGGGTAGCGCGTGAGCGTCTCGAAAGAGCAATCGCGAGTCCGCAGCTTAATTGAGGTTCCGAGTTTTGCTTATATCTCAGCATCCTTTGTGTTTCGCATAACGCCCTAGAGCAGTAAACACTAGTTAAAATATTGTGATTTAACATTGTTTTTCTGCCCATAGTAGCACTTCTTGATTTTTATTTCTCTAATTGTTTTAAATGGGGATGGGGTAGCGCAGCGGTTAGCAATACGATCGATCAGCAAGCATAATTCTGGTTCGACCCGCTCCCCAACGCCATCCTCCAATCCACGGATGAATGCAACAAAACGAATCAAATGTAAAACGTGCTGGGATGCGCACAGTAGATGTGATGACGGGTCATGTAAAAATATTAAAAGAATTTTTCAAGTACTGATGTGATTTTAATGAACAGCAGCAGGAATCATCTAGAATATAGTGGTTTGGTGATAAGAATTTTCAAAACAACACCAATTATGGTTCGTGGACAGCGCGGTAGCTTCAAATACCGTGCAATAATACGCACATGATTTGACGTTCCGTGTCGACCAAGCCTTCCATTCATCCGGGTTGGGTAAGTTTGAACGGAACAAAAAAAACGTGCACATTTGCAGAATGTTTGGAATCGACGTCTCGTAAATAAATAAACATTGGCTTAATCCCATCAAAAACCCTGTTTTTATGTACTCCGTAGCATCTTTCCATGTGGTCTTTATTCGCTATCCTTCATGATAAGCCAAAAGTGACCCTTATTCGTCTTCCCCAGAATTGAAAACTAGCAAGTTACTAGCCGTTTACGGTAGATTTAGCAGCCTTCCTGCAAATCCGAGATAGAACGTGTCGAAGAAATTTTTTACCTCATGTGATTCAATGACAACTCTCATAACGGCTCTCATGAGTGCTAAGCAAATGCACTTCAGTGGACGAGAATTCGATAAGGACAAGAAATTAGATTTCGTTGTATTGTGAGAACGAAAGCAGTAGCTTGGGATGACGAGAGATCGGATAAAAGTGCAGAATGAACGCTGAAGTCGGAGTCTAACTAGAATCTTAAAATCTTGAGGATCCTACTGCTTGCTCCATATCTGAACGATATCTCTTGAGGAAGGCTGCGCATAGCATAGTGATTAGGGCAACACATGTGGTGCTTAGTTCGGCCCGACCCAGCGCATCAGGAGCCATCTTGCCGCCATTGGCAATGCAGTACGACTTTCCTGGAAGGACGGAAGCAACGATTTAATACATTATCGGTAGGCCACTGCAAGTCATTAAATAGGCCAGATACACTTTCAATCGTCTTTGCGGTGCTTTCTGAGGTCGATTTCATGGTGCATCCTTCATAGATTGACCAATGCCGAACGCTTTACCATTTTTCCGACCTTTGATGCACGAATATTCTTCATTAGTACTTTTTTTTAAAAGTAGTGAACACAGTGCGACTAACGACTAACGACGTACGACATGACTCATGCGGAGATCGACCATATTTTGAGGAACAGAAGGTGATGCCTACTTGACGCATCGGTAGTCACGTAATTCTGTGCTGGTTTCGATCACCGCCTTCTTCGTACAAAGATTCAATTCAGCCGTAAGCTGGAAAAAAATTCATGTCATTGACCAAGAGGAGAAAGTTCAGCTGCATATGACGAGAACATTCTGAACAAAATCTTAGCTGAACGTGACTGGAAGATTGAGAAAGAGCCGACCGAAGGGGCTACGAGCTGCATGTCGAAGAGCTTAGAAGTTGTGCCAAATTCGCTTCAGTTCCTCAACAAGAAGATCAGATCGCATCTTCATTATCACCAAAAAGTTGTTCGAGAAGGGAAACACACCCAACGCGGCTAATAATAAATGCTAGCCGTAGAAGATTTTTGCAAAAGCATCCACATCATTATTGGAAGTTAAAGTTTTTGAGAGCAGTCCAGAAACGTTGTAACCCGGAAAAGTGTCGTCGGGATCTTTGCGACTATAATGTTCCGCTACTCGCTCTAGGAACGAAGACAGGGTCACAAATACTTTCTAGCGTGATATAGAATTGATAGCGGAAGGGCTCTACACCAACCCTCCCAGTTTCATAATCCCCGTCCCAGACCATAATATTTCCGCTGGAGAAAAACCACCTAGAGTTCTTTCCTCCGATGTTTGAGTTGCAATGGAAAGCATGAAAGCATGCACAGCTCCAGCACTCGACGATAATATCCCCGATTTCTTTAGAGCTGGCGACCACAAATTATGCCTACTTCTGGCGACCTATATGACATCCTACAGTCAAAAGCAATAAATCCCAGACCAGTGGACGACGTCACACATGCTCGTTCTACACAATTATACACAAAAATTGTGAATGAAGTGATTTTCACAGCTATCGACCAATAAAGGGCCCGTGTGGCGCAGCGGTTGGAGGAGTCCTGTGACACACATGGGATCGATCCTCGTGCCTCTGGCCCACCAAGCCTTCCTTCCCTCCGGGGTCGGCAAATTGGCACCAAACTCGTTTGGGAGGGTAGCAGCTCGATACATCGATAGGCCACTACGAGTTATTGTAAAGGCTAGATAGGAATTCAATTACCTCTATACGATGCTTGATGAAGTGAAATGCATGACGCATCCCTCAGGAATTGATCAACGCCGAGAGCTTTATCTTTTTTATCGACCAATCGGCTTTGTTGAGTGCAATTCTACAAGCCCATCACGAAGTTTATCCTGTCGCGCATATCAACGAATTGGATGAGATATAGTCAGTTGAGCAAGCTGCTGATTTCGACAGGGAATTTGCTGCATGGGCCACAGGCGAACCATGGCAAGAGTCATAGAATCCTGTCGGGAGTACCATCCGCCCTTTGTGCTTACTATCGTCGGCTGCGTCGAAACGAGTACAGTCTTATTAGCGCTCGTCGACCAAGAAGTGGATTCGTCCTATATACGAACACTGACTCATTGCTAACGTAACTACACCGCGAGAATACGGCCTTTCCATCGATCTCTTTCCATGCCCATAAGAAAAGGGATTCGATAAGATAACAGCAAAAGCTGTTTACTGCCGCATTGTAGTGGATAATGAAGTTACTTGATTAAGACGAGAAAGGCATATGTATTGATGGAAACTGCTATCAAATGTCCGCTCAGGCGACTATATCTTCATATTTCCGAGGAGCACAGACAAAACAGAGACGATTACCAATGACCTCAACGAAATGGGAAAAAAGATAGGACTGCGCATAAAGAGGACGAACACCCAGTTAGTGAAAAACACATGGTACGAAGGCGAACAAATCGAGGAGCATGGTCCTATGATTACAGAGACCACTTCGTACGTATACCTTGGACGTGCAGTGAACCTAGAGGAGGGATTGGATTGAAGAAGGACAGCAGCATTGGTTGCATTCAGGCCTCTCAAACAAACCGTTCAACAGCCAGCAGACAAACTACGTGCTCACCTTTTAAGCTCACCATACAGTAACTGTTCCTCGAATACTTCCTATTTTCTACATTAGCATAGATGTGTTATATTAAATGCCTACTTGTAATTATCCTGCAGCTATCCTTGTACTTTCTGTAAGCTGTCTCTTAGCGACTATCTCGTGCACCTGCCTCGCAGCTGCCTGGAAAGGGATTCTGTATCTTCTTCCTATACACCGCTCTTCTTTGTCCAACAGTTCGGGCACTGAATGAGCAGCTGTCAGCTGCACGTACATTCCAGTATCTGTCGTTCCAATCAACTTTCTGTGCAAGCCTTTCTGTCACCTTCAAACCAACTTTCGTATGAGCAGCTGCGCGCTTTCACATCTACTTTCTGTATAAACTATTGTATAGTCTTCACGAACGTCCTGTGCAAGTAGCTCTATCGGACTGTACTAGTTGAGAAACTTTTAGAACCACTGTCTGAGCACTGTCTCTAGTTCCCTCTGTCAAAGCTTCACCTATTACAGAAGGGATACAAGGAGCACAAAGATAGTGTTCCAGTGTTCCCGTGTTTCGTCCAGCTTCGTTGAAGTGTTATACTAGTTCTTTTCGCAATTTCGCTCGTGCCCGTTCGCTCAACTAAATATCGTCAGATTGTTAATATTGTGTTGTTATTCTATAAACACTAATATACCAAATATGAGATTGTTCTCTGTGCCTGCGTAAGAGTTCAACGTGGCAAACTTGTACAGAATTGAGTGTTCTACTTCGAGTTAGCAATTATTCTGCCCAGAAGACTGACCCGAAGTCCTATACCGCACTGTACCAACTAATACACACCATTCCTCAAAGCCCTCACTAAGAACACTACGCATTGTTCACAGAGCGTTTGAACGATGTCTTCTGAAATGTGACCGGCAAATACAACGTACTGTTGGAATGCGAAGTTCTGATTTTGAAATCGATCTTATATTCAAAGCCCAGAAGAACGCACATCGATCGCAGAGATGAGCCGGTCATATAATGAAAAGAATAGACGACAGATGGACGAAGAAAAGTGTAGAGTAGACTCCACGAGGATGCAGGCATCCTTTATGACGATCGATCAGGAAGCAAAGGAGCCTACTCGTTAGAGGGACGGGTTCTTAACTAAAGTCAAACATCTTAACTCGTAGATGCAGTTGTTTTGGAGATCACGGTATAAGGCTCGCATCTGCCACCATGCTCGAATAAAACCATTACCATGGACGATGATTGCGACTGCTGGAGTCCACACAACTCGTGAGGAGGGACCGTCCAAGTATCCAAGTAAGTATAGCTGTAACAGTAACGGGGGAGGATAGCGCAGTTGCAACTGATGTCGTCGATCAGGAAGCAAAGGAGGTAGTTCGACCTCCTTCCCAAACCTATACTCAAATCCACTTAGAAACGCTATAGCCCGACTATCTCCAAGATTGCAATAAGGATCTATTGGTCACAATTCTACAGCACTCATAAAGGAGAGAAATCCTCAAGCAGGAGTAGAAAGGATAAGCGAAAATATCGAAGACCTTAGTGGACGATGAATGCGAAGCGACTGCAAGGACTGGGAACCAAACGGTAGATGTGATGTCGGCTCATATTTTTCTTTACATGGTCCGTCACTACATCTATTGTGCAGATCCAAGCACTTCTTTCGTTCGATTCGTTTTCCTTGTATTCACCGTCCATAAAGGTCTTCGAATACTTCACATGTCGTATCGGATACTGCTTGAGGATTTCGTTCTCTTTATGGATGTCACAGAATGCTGGTCGAGTCGAATCTCCTTGCAATCTTGGAGATAGCCGGGCTAAGGGGTTTCCACATAGATTAGAGGAGGGTGTCGTGGAAAATGTTGAATTAGCACCTTTGAAGCGCCAAATCGACGGCACCATTAACCACTATGCTATCACCACCCCAACTGCTCATCCAATAAATAAATAATAAATATAGCCGTAACATACGCAATTTTAAGAGCTGCTAAACATAAAACACACAATTCATTCTGCACTCTGCCTCTTCACTTCAAAATTGTTAAAAGCGCTAAAAAAAGCTCTCGGCGTTGATCAATCCCTGAGGGATGCGCCATGTATTCGACTTCATTAAGCATCGTTGGAGATGAATGAATGCATATCTGGCCTTTACAATGATTCGCGGTGTTCTATCGATGTATCGAGCCAATGCTGCTATCCCCCCGGACGAGTCTGGTACCAATTTGCCGACCCCGGAGGGATGGAAGGCTTGGTAAGCGATGGGTGCCGGGGTCGATCCCACGTGTATGTCGCAGGGCGCCTCGGACCAGTGCTCCACACGCGCTCTTCAATCGTTAGTGCTTCGAAATATTCAAGTATTGTTTATTCATACTATTTTACGAACCGATCTTGTTGAGCTGTTGCGACAATGGTATAGTTGTTGTTGCTATTGTTGTCGCTGTTGGTCGCTGGCTGACATTTCGGCGATTTCGTCTTCCTCAGAGCCATGCCGTTACGGGTGGGACTCCCATCAAGCTCGCATCAGCTCAACAAGATCAGTTCATGAAAACACGTAAACAAATGTGTTGATTATGTATGCCGAGGTTTATAGAAAGTCGGTCTTTTGTGTTATTCAAGTATTGGTCCCGGACGTTCCGTTTTCAAACCTGGACGATGCTTGTCGTCGAATGACGGTCATCGTCTGCGCTCGCTCCTCCCCATTCGAGAGCCGTTCACCTTCCCGATTTGAGTTCATTTTGTCCGAATCTCATATATGCGTTGTTCCCATGGTGCTACACTTTCCTACTTACTACTTTTACATTGGCAACTTTCAGTGAAATGACCGTGTCAAGCGTTCAACGATCTCAACGTGAAGCGATGACGTTGACGATTAACGAAATCGTGGCGCATCTTGTCGAAGCTCATCGAGAACGTCGTGATGTGAACCTGAATCGGTTGAAATGTGTGGTTAGTGAGCGAACTTTTCGTCATTTCTCAATTATGATTTCTCCCTGTAGAGTTTCCTTGTTGTACTATTCGAGTTTTCTTGTTTGGAAGTTCTTAATTTCCATAATAATGCGAATGTCGATTGGGTGTTTGCCTATTTCCGTTCGTCGATTCCCAAGAAATGACTGGGATTTTCACTTATCGATGTACTTCTGTTCTTTGATAGTTTGTTGTTGTGAATCCTGTTCACTTTTCTTTTTTTTTTTGTGAATCTTTTTACTGGTAGACATAGCCCAGAAATCGTAAATTCCTTTTAGATCGCACAGAAATATGGTCTAACCTCGCAGCCAAAATTGGTTGATATAATTGCTGGAGTCCCTAATGAATTCAAGGTTTGTTCTCCAGTGATATTTTATGTTTCTGATTGAAACTAAAGCGCGTGTAGCGCAGTGATCGGAGGCGCTCTGTATAAATGGGCTCGATCTCTGCGCCCCAGGCTCACCCAGCCATCCATCTCTCCGGGGTCGGGAAACTGGTACCAGACTTGTCTAGGAGGATAGCAATATTGGTTCGATACATCGATAGGGACCGCGAGTTATGTTGTAAAGGCCAGACATGCATTCGATAAACTGCAACGATGCTTAATGAAGTCGAATGCATGGCGCATCCCTCAGGCATTGATCAACGCCGAAAGCTTTATCCTCTTTTTTAATGAGGACTAGCGACTATCTCCTAATTCGGTATAGAGAAATGTCATTGTGTTATGCTCCTGTTGACGTAGGTAATCTTGTTTCTTTTCTACAACCTCGTTATTGATCAGTTTTTAGGATGTACTTTTGCCCAAGTTGAAGGCGAAACCTGTACGAACTGCTTCTGGAATTGCTGTTGTAGCAGTGATGTCGAAACCTCATCGTTGTCCTCATATCAATTTCACCGGAAACGTATGTGTATATTGTCCTGGTGGTCCTGACTCAGATTTTGAGTATTCAACGCAGAGCTATACCGGATACGAACCAACAAGCATGCGTGCCATTAGGGCGAGGTACTTCATTGCAGTTCAGAATAATCTGTGAAGATTTCGAATCTCGTAGATGTGGTGATGAAGGATATGGGTAATTTTTGACTTCAGGTATGATCCCTATTTGCAAACACGAGGAAGAATTGCCCAACTTATGCAGCTTGGACATTCCATCGATAAGGTTTGGAACCACTTACATTGCTTCCCAAGCCTTTTTTGGTAGCTGATTACTTATTTGTGAGAAATGCAGCGTGAGTTGGCATTCTAAATAATTGGTGTTATCAATATTAATTACTTTTTCAATTATGTTTTGTTACGGTTTCTCTCATTTATTTATCTTAACCTATTGCCACTGAGAAATAGAATAATGGTGGCACAGTGGTTTTTTTCGTCAGGTTGAGTTCATAGTAATGGGTGGTACGTTCATGTCTCTACCAGATGATTACCGAGACTGTTTCATCCGTAATCTGCACGACGCTCTTAGTGGTCATACTTCAAATAATGTTAAGGAGGTGAGAAATAAAAGTTTGAACTTTCGCAAATGGTTTAATACTGCATAGTTCTTCTTTTCGACAAGATATGGTGCATTTCTTACTGTTATTTCACCACTATGGGCGCATGTAGAGCAGTGATCGGAGTCGCCTTGCCACATGTAGAATCGATTTCCGCGCACAAAGCTAACCAAGCCTTCCATCCCTCGGAGTCGGTAAACTGGTACCAGACCTGTCTGGAAGGACAACAGCACTGGCTCCATATATCAGTAGGCCACGCGAGTCATTTTAAAGGCCAGATATGCATTCATTGACGTCCAGCGATGCTTGATGAAGTCGAATTCATGGCGCATCCTTCAGGGATTGAGCAGCGCCAAGATCTTTGTGCTTTTATTTCATCACTTGATGGAGTTATTCATAGATTTATGATTATTCAATGTAATTTAAGGCAGTCGCGTACTCTGAGCGCAGCAAGATAAAATGCATTGGTATTACCATCGAAACACGGCCAGACTATTGCATGCCGCGTCATCTTAATGACATGCTTCTTTACGGATGTACCAGGTTAGAGATCGGAGTTCAGTCAACCTATGAGGATGTTGCACGAGATACTAATAGAGGCCATACCGTAAGTTACCATCTTTTTCTTCGTGGTAGGGCGATGCGTTACGTAGATCTCTATGATTAGGTCTTTATCATTGCCATTTAAAACACCTTCATTCTTCTATTTATTTTTGAGCTACTTTTTCGTTGCTAAGTGAAAATTTCCAAAGTACTTCTTTCAAGGTTAAAGCGGTCTGTGAGACTTTTCATATGTCAAAAGACACTGGCTATAAAGTGGTAATCCATATGATGCCTGACCTCCCAAATGTTGGCTTAGAACGCGACATAGAACAATTCGTGGAACTATTCGAAGTTTGTCTATCATCCCATTTAAAAGTCGTTTCTTAACATATTTTTGCATTTAGTTGTGGTTTTTAACTTTTAGCCTTCATTTTGAGATGGCTATCATTACTAGAACATCATACTGCTAGAATTAATAAAGAACATTCTTAGAATCCAGATTTTCGTCCTGATGGTCTGAAGTTGTATCCTACCCTCGTTATCAGAGGTACAGGGTTGTATGAATTGTGGCGGACTAGAAGATATAAAGTGAGTTACACTTTAGTGAATATCATTTTCACTGCGTTTACTTATGCTTCTCGTTTTACTTGTTGAATTGCACTTCTCGACATTTCTTTATTAAATTTATTATGCGGACTTCAATGGGAGTGGGGAAAAGCTGCTTGCGATACGTCGATTTTTTATTAAAAAAATATTATCCCAAAAACGGTTTTCACTGGTTTTATTTTGCAGAGTTATCCACCATCGGTATTGGTTGATCTCATAGCACGTATACTTTCGATCGTGCCTCCATGGACACGTGTCTATCGAGTTCAGCGCGACATTCCCATGCCTCTGGTGAGGAATCATCGTAATAATTGGAACATTTTTGTGGATAGTCTTTTTCTAAGGTGTCAAGTGGAGTAGAACATGGAAACCTTCGAGAACATGCATTGGCGCGCATGAAACAGCTTGGATTAGCATGTCGTGATGTAAGAACTAGGGAGGTTGGAATTCAGGTGCGTTATGTTCTAAACATACGAAGTTCAGTTGCATAATTTGTCTCCATTAATCTTTCTTCATTCACATTCATGCACATATTAGCAGGAAGCTCATCCAGTGCGGATATCTTGATACAGATATTGTAAGCTACTTACTACAGGAATGATTTTCCATAACATTCGCCTTTTCTTACTTAGGAAATCCACAACAAAATTCGCCCATATGATGTCGAACTTATTCGAAGGGACTACGTTGCAAATGGCGGTTGGGAAACGTTTTTATCGTATGAAGATCCAGATCAAGTGAGGTACTCAATTTGCTCAAGATTTCCAAAGACGACAGTGTTTTTTTTCAAGGACATATTGATTGGCCTGCTGCGGTTGAGAAAAATCTCAGATAAAGCACATCGATCTGAGTTGAAAGTGAGTCTCATGTGGTAGTTAACAACTATTACTCTTTGTGTGTATTAGTGGTTTTAGTGATGGCGAAATTGTGGCACTTTATTTCTGACTGGAACTGTTTCTAGATGTAGTAGTAGTTCTTGTAGACGACTCTAGTTTTATCTACATTTGTTTTATGTTCATTTTGTCATTTTCATCACTTTTTCGCCTAGTATAAATTGGCATCTACTTGAAATTAGTTATTTTCGTTTTTTAACCGCTTTTTTTATGTTTTAGGGTCGAACTTCAGTAGTGCGAGAACTTCATGTGTACGGCTGTGTAGTATCTGTTTCAGACAGAGATCCTTTAAAATTTCAGCACCAGGTGATCGCTTCCTCTAAATTTACAACTCAGCCATGGTTTTAGTAAAACATTTCTTTCTACTATAAAGACTACTGCGTCCTTGACACCATAAGTTAGGGCCTTTTTCTGTTTTATTTTTCTTTGTGAAATTGGAGGGTAGGTCAGTAAAAGCATATTACTTGGATACTTGGATACTCGGACGGCCCACCGTCATCGATTGTGCGTGCCCAGCATGTTCTTCTAGGAGTTTTACTGGTTTAGCCATTGTGTTTCCATGGAGTCCCGAGGTCAGCCTAACCAAAGTCCGCCCCGTGTCGTCAACACCACAGGCAGTCGCGGCTGTTGTGGATCGGCGGAAGATTGGCTACCATGGGACAAGTTTGATACCAGGGCGGTGGTGGATCCTGGTACTGGTATTAATTTACTTTTAGCTAGGCTTCATGATGGAAACGCCGGACTTCTTCTCGGCTTGGGAGACCCTGCCGGTTAAAGGATAAAGCTCCAGGCGTTGATCAATCCCTGAATGATGCCCCATACATTCGACTTCACTAAGTATCGTTGGAGGTGATTGAATGCATATCTGGTCTTTACATTGACTCGCGGTGGCCTGCTGATGTATCGAGCCAGTGCTGCTATCCTCCCAGACAAGTCTGGTATCAATTTGCTGACACCGGAGGTATGGGAGGGTTGGTGAACCATGGGCGAGTATCGATTCCACGTGTGCATTGCAGTGGCGCCTCCAACCACTACGCCACACGCGCCCTGCCAGTTAAAGTATATTTTATTTTAGGGTTTCGGTCAATTACTTATGGAAGAGGCGGCGCGTATTGCCTATTTTGAGCACAAATCGGAAAAGATCGTTGTCATTTCTGGTGTTGGCACAAGGGATTACTACAGGTCAGAATTCTTAATAATTGTGCAAAGGGATCCATGAAATGTAGGAAAGTAGATGGTTTCCAGCTAACAAAGGCACGATGGAATCTTTCTTTTCGTCTTCTTTATTCGATTGATTTCTTATATTTCTTACACTATACTTTCTGGAAAATTAGGGGGACTTTTCGAAGCTGTTGCATATTTCCAATATTTTTTACAGAAATCCGTCTACCATCATGGCCTTAGCACTTCATTTATTTTATCGTGCACTTATCGTAAAGATAAAACCATATCAGTGGCTTTGTGATTATACAGAGTATAGTCGAAACCTCCGATGACTCCACAGTATTCGATTCCCTAATCAGTTTTGTCCTTCCGAATGTGTAAACTTATTTTTATTTACAACTTCCTGGGTTCGTCGAGTAAGTAGTCAAGTGGAAGTCGTACGGGATCCTGTCCAGTTCATGAAAGAGTGGCATAAAAGTATGAGATCAAGGTTTTGTGCCACGTGCAGTATGTTCTGAACTCAACGGTTGTTGTCCTAAATGTCTCCAATGTTTTTGTCTTCATATTATCTTCGTTTTGAAGTCTTCTTTACTACTTTTCCTGTACAGTAAAACCGGGAATTGCCATGAAGATTGTAAGACTAAGAAATCGTCCTAGTAATGGTGTGCTATATATTATGACGTGTAATCATCCTGAACAACATTGATGATACAATGTAGGAAGGATAATTACGTGAGAAGGCAGGGTTTCGAAAAGGATTTAGTACGGTAGACTATATCCGCACAACAACATGACTCATTGAAGTATCGCAAGAATACAAGAGATTGCTCTATTTCACTTCCTTCGATTTAAAGAAAGTTTCGACTTAATGTTAGCCTTTTTATTCGCTACCCACCATAATTTTTCATGGTAGGGCATGATGTGAAATACAACCATAACAATGCTGGGATATTTGCAGAACTTGGACACTGGACCAGATCGAACCGCGATTACCCTTTCCGAGGGCTCGCATATTGCACACTGCTTCACTGAGGCTCTTGCTTTGCGTCTCTCTCAGCTAGTTTTCTTCCTAACGCTGCCATCAGCAATCACCCGTCAGCAGGATTGATCTGGTGTGCGCAAAGCGGCATTGAATCCAATTAGGCTGAAGCTGCAGTTGAAATCACAATGTTGACCTTTCTATCTGCTGCCTACCATAATTTTTCACGGTAGGGTAGTATTTGAATTGACCTATATGGAAACAAAAGTTTCTACTGTAGTTGCCACCGACATTGACACATTGAACCCAATTGATATTCAAGAATTTATGGAGTTTTGTTAAGAACCATTATGCGCAAAAAGAGAAATGTCTAAATAGGAGATATCTAAGATACAGATTCAATTCGAAACTTTTTTTTTCCAGAGGGACTATTTCCCACCTATTCTGACAAGTCCTACTTGGCTAAGATATCTCAGCTTTCGACTTAGTTGATACAGAAGCAGCCATGGTAGTCCTAGACAGCTTGGGCATATCTACTCAGTATATCAGGATTCTTCCTGACCTGTGTAGAAATTTTACAACCACAATATCACCATTCTATAACGGTATTAACATCGACATCAAAAGAGGGATTAGGCGAAACGATACCATCTCCCCAAAATTATTCACAACAGTTCTCGAGAACCTCATGCGAACATTGAAATGGGACAACATGGGAATGAGAATCGATGGTTGGCAATTACACCATCTTCGCTTAAATGATGACATCGTTTTATAACACCAAGCATTAACCAGTTAGAACGAATGCTAGCCGACTTTAATAACGCTTGTGGGAGGTTTGCTGTTCCAATAAGTCTCACAAAAGCGATGTTCATGAGAGACGGATTCGCTTCCTATGTTCCGCTCAGCTGAACGAAATGAATATCTCTGAATACTCTAGTTTTGCAAATATCTCAGCACCATTGTGGTTGTATCACACATAATATTCCGCGTGAAAAGTGGTAATGGGCAGCAAATGAAAAAATCAACATTGTGATTTCGACTACAGCATCAGCTTAATAACTGGGGTCGCTGCGGATTTGGGCTTCCCAGATCAATCCCGTTGACAGGTGATTGCTGATGGTACTGATCGATAGAAGTAGCTGAGAGACAGGCGAAACGAAGGACCCGCATGGTGTGGTGGTGAACGCGTTGACCTCGGGAAGTGTAATAGCCGGTTCGTTCTCCACCGCAGACACCTGTTCGGAGTTTTGAAAATATCTCAGCGCCATTGTCGCTATGTCACAATAATATCCTGCCGTGAAAATGGGAATGGGCAGTAAATAAAAAAGTCGACTCTGGTTACCTTTATTTCCCTCGGGCAGCGAACATGATGGAAGGCTTAGTTCAAGAGTTGATTATGAGTAAGCGAGCGGCTTAGAGAGTATCGAGGATTTAGTGAAGAAAGCAAAAAACATTCGACTTTGTGCCCATGTTTTCGACACCATGATTCTCTCTATTTTAACCTACTCGTCGGAATCTCGATCGATGCGTAAGTAAGATTAAAGATTGTTCTTCGATTCCGAACGTGGAGAGAGTATGATGCTAGTACTTTGCATCACATTAGTGAGAGAGATGATCCAAAATTTCGTCACCATACGACAACGATCAAAAATCAGAGACGCTATTCTATGCCCGAAATGTCGGAAATTAGGTGCGCTGGACGCATAAGGCGTCTGAACGATAATTGCTGGATAAGATCCATTAACAACTTAATTCCTCGAGATGTCAAACCCACAGCTAGAACACTACCGAACCGTTGGTCGGAGTTTTTTAGGAAAATCGCAGAAGAAAGATATGATGCTCCACGTGTTCCTAGAGCGAACTGAGCGGAACCCACTGCGATACTCTTGCACGCGATAGGGAGAAGTGGAAGATTTACTGGAAACCGCTCGAGTGACTCTACGGTAGACGGGACGATAGGTGATACAGGTAATGATGCATAGAAGATAGCTGTGCTCTGATTGCACCGGATGGAACACCTTCCATGAAAGTCACCATGTGTCGACAAGTCAACCAATAAACATTATCTAGTAGAGAATAATATCCTCTACAGTAACTTTATTCTAAATATCTTCTGATAGTGATTGACGTCTAGCCAGACAAAGAATTAGCTGCAAGAACGATAACAACGATATCGGGTCACCTAATGATAATTAGCATCTATCCGCACAACAAGAGCGGTCACCAACGATAAACAACATCTCTCCACAAATTGAGGCTGTCAAGAATAAAGGATATGTTGGTATAAACAATATCATATATCTTGAATACCAAATGGAACACAATATTGTTTATTCCTTCGCCACCATAATTGTTATATACGAGGACGACGCAAGGGTCAACAACAGTATCTATCTGCCCGCTCCTCGAGGCAGTATAGAAGGATCGTGGTCTGCTGGTAAGGCTCACACGTCGGCGTTCCTGCCACATGCCACTTTCGTTCACCTCTTGTCATACAATTGCTCTACTGTTCTTCATTGCAGGAAATCTCTTAGACAGTCACGGACCTTCCCTAGTATACATACTTTTCATTGTATCTGTAAGGGTTGTGCAACATTTTGTAGTTTTGTTGTATGTTAACATCTTATTGGCTTGTGCATCGTCTTTTTCTTCACATTTCCGCTTCATCATACATTGAAGATCTCAGTGGTTAAGCTGTCCATAAATATAAGCAGTAATAGTCACTGCTGCACATTACACTTGTTACCATCCTAATAATAACATGTGCATTAAAGCTGTTTTATTCCTATATGTATCTCCTACCACATTAATCTCATTGAACTAGACACATTCCTTACTATTAGTACGGTAGCTAATTACAGTATGCCATTCACGCTAACAACTATCTGTTCCCATTGGTGCGCGCACTACCATATGCTCTTCACCTTTCTACGTCAAATTGTATTTTTATATGAAACCTCTTTCTCATATTAACACAATAGCCAATAAAACTACTCTCCTACCTCAAGGTGACTTCTTATTCATTGTCTTATGCTTATTTAGTAATCCTGTTATCATCGCGCTACTTAAACTGTTTCAGTATCTTCTTTTCGTTATTATTATATTGGTATAAACGGTTCAATTATCCAAGTTAGAGATTTACGCTGTGAAGACAACGACCACAAGACCTGCATGGCGAAGAACGAGTAGATACAGTTCGTCGAATTTAACAGTTAAACACGATGTGGCGCTGCATACAAAGGAGCAAGTCAGCCTTCAAAACCCTCACGTAGAACACAAGTCGTTGGTTCATTTGGCAGTCAAAGCCTACAGATCAATTGTAGTATCATAGAACTACAATTCCTATTTCTTGACTCTCAATTCACAGCATTTCAAACGTCCAAAGGTAAATACCTGTATTATAACTATCAAATAATAAAAATCACGAAGCAAATCTACTTTTGAGAGTCGAATAGAAACAACAACTAGTCGATAGTCTCTACACTAATATTCACTACAACCTAGTATTCTCATCACTGAATTGCCACATAGTGAGCGTGTCAACGATCACTACAGCGCAGGTGTATCCATCGCAGCCGTCACTACACCATGGTAGTACAAAAAGTGTTTCGAAAAAAACTCGTGTGGTAAAGGAAATAGTTGTAAGGAAAATGGTCTGAAATCATTGCGCACTGATGTCAATACACGTTGTGAATATGTTGTTTGATATGTTCATGTTTACTAAAGTAGGCCCTATCTACATGGTCAAATATTCGAGGTTTTCAAATTTGGATACTTTTTTTAAACAGGCTTCAAAATCAACTTTTCATTTAAGAAGTTTTGCAATCGAATATAACGTTAGAAGTTTACCAATAGCCCAAAATATCAGACTACTTTAGTTGATTTGGAATGCATTATTTTAATGAATTAGAGATAAAGATAACTTTTTAAACATAGATGAAGTCTTCCATATTGAAGTAATGTCTGATTTCCTTCAGGAAGCTTGGTTACGTGCTAGATGGACCGTACATGAGTAAAGTGCTCAGAAGAGGTGACTTCATGTCTTGATTGTTACGGTTGAGACTACTGAAAGGTATTTCTTGTTGAGTTTTGAGTTACTTTGATAACCATTCATTTCCTTGCTGCCGTCTTTCAAGTTTTTTTTTCTATTTTCTCTCTATTTCTATTTCAGAATTATATAACATCTAGGTCATTATTTTTAACTATCAATGAAAATATTCATGCCAGAAATGCTATATATTAAAGGAATTGTTCCACGAAGAAGGTTGCAACTTCTATTCTCTGGGTTTTTTCTGTGAGCAAGGCTCCTGTCGTATATTTCTAGATTATTTTGTGTTTCCTTGGTAAAAGCTTATACCTTTTTCAATTTGCTCGTATATATGTTTATTCGCGACCAATATCTCCGGGTTAGGAGTAGTTTACCTTTAACACATTGACGACCGTATGAGGCGCTGATGTCTAGGGGCTACGCTATTACTAAGATATGTTTCGAAAGAGTTCGATTGACATCTGAATAAAATTTTCTTTGGGTTTTCCACTTACTGTGAGATGAATCGACTATCTATAATGCTTTTGTTTCTACTAATATGGTTTTCATTGAATCACAGCATTTTCCTTCATTTGTTTTTCTACCTCATCTGTCATCCACGAAGTTCTTCGGATCTGTGTGTGGTTTGATCTGCTTCTTTAGGATTTTGTTTTTTATTTGTGAATGCCTTTCAATGCTCTTTGAGCACTTTCTCACTGAAATCGTCGGTCATCCGTGCTTGGGCGTTGTCAGGTTTTCACAACGAGTGGTCGCCACCCTTTTACCAATTTCTGAAACCCAAAGTTAGGGTGGCCATGTTTGCCGGGAGCGGATGCTGGCCAGAGCTTCGTGCATTTTAAACGGCTATCACTTTAGGTACATTTGTGTATCGTCTTAACTTTCATTTACTGCCTGTTCCATTTCCAAACTTTTTGTGCTAGTTGGCCAGTGGATTAGGGAGTTGGTCGGGTTTGTCTTTTGTCCGCCAGCTGTACGTGAAATGCTCGACTTTGTATGAATTCGCCACACGAGGCTTTTTTCCGTAAGTGCCGTGGACAACCTCGAGTCTGGGTTTATAGCAATAACAGCGGTACAATAATATGTGATATGTGACGATATGTGGTTAGCTGGGTGGATATGAGCGAGATTGGAATGAGAACAAGTGATACACTTTAAAGAAGCTAGGTGACACTGGAGTTGGAGGACTGAGGAACTGGAATATAAGCACTGGAATATTGGAAGACGAGCACTGTGGGTTGGAATCCAGGCACTGGTAGATTGGAAGACGGACACTAATGGATTGGAGGGCAGGCACTAGTTTCTATGACTGCTGGTGCTCCTTATATTCTGTCTGTAATGGGTGGGGTTTTTCAGGCGTCAGAGATTGTGCTGATTCAGGGCATGACACGGTACATGCGGAGAAGTACATCAAATGAGACGGTATACCGGAGGCTTCGTCAACATAGAACTTAATCAGATAGCGAAGGAATAGCTTGTACAAAGGCTTTTGGTTTATCAAGAGGTCATGTGAAAGAGATGAAATAGCTTGTAGAAAGGCTTTTGCCGAAGGCACATGTCGAAGCGGTATAAACATTTATACATTATGAATGGATAGAGTTAAGATAGTTATAAGTAAATAGTTAGTATAGGAGACATGTGATAGAGAGAATAGGAACTATTTAAGGAATAGTTACTATGCTTCTATTTACTGATTGTTTCTTCTTTACAACAAAGTACGATGTGAAATACAACCAAAAGGATGCTGAGAAATGAGCAGAACACGTAACCTCATTTAGGCTTCGGACCGATGATTACTCTTACCGGGAGGGAAATGCAAAGCAGAAGCGTAGGTTGGTGTGGGGGATAGCACGTCAGTCCTTGTTTAGGGTAATTGCGTGTTTGAAAGCCAGGTGAGGTTCGGAGTTTTGTCCATATATCACCATCCTTGTGCTATTACCTTTGCATAAACGTGCGTTAACCCTTTCACAACCGGACATTTTGATCTTAATGCGCACCTCGTGTGCGCTTCAATAACATGCCGTCCGATCGGCCTAACCAAGTGAAGGTGACCAGGATAGCGAAACGGTTGAACCTTTTGTATTGTAACAACTATTTAGTGCAGATTATTGACTAGAACTGCTCCTTTTTTAATATTTTCACGTAGATACGTTACTTTTTGACCACATAACACCTTCATTAACCTCTGTAGCCACTCAGTGATTTACCGAACACAGATTTTTTACTGGGATTGATCCACGGATAGGTATTCTCAGCTGTACTAGCAAAAAACCGTTTCGGGAGGTGGAATGAAATCGGTGGATGTAAAAGATATGAAAGAGACAGAGAAATACACTTCAACTGTCACGCAGACCATGCGGAATGCTAATAACATCATGGCTAGGTAATGCAAGGATTTTTTCATTATACATGAGTTAGATCACCTATAATAGTTGTCCAAAAACATTGGAACATAGACAGAAGAACGTACTGGATATGTAGAATTTAGAGTGAAATGGGAAAAATGTTAGGAGCTGAAGAATAGAACGGTAGTCTTAAGAAACATGTGTGTCGTTTCTCTTGCGCGAGCTCATGGAACATAGGTTTTCATTTCAAAACGCATCTCAATTGTGTTATAATGGCATACGTTGTGAAAGGGCTAATAATAGGCGTTAACGAAATACATAATGCTTTTCGTTTGAGCGCTACATCGCCATGCTGAATTGCTTGTGGTTAATTTTTATTAGGACGAAGCTTAGAGAGGTTTATTGCCTGGTATAGGTTAAGAACTAAAATGGATATCGTGATGGTGTTTAGGCAAGCTGGCAATACCTTCTTTGATGTAACATTATTCCACTACTTGCATAAACAATTCTTATGAGTAGCACTGGGAGGACGTTTACTACATTCCTGTTGAATGGTCTAGTTATAATGACTCCATTGAACGCTTTATGTTTAGCTTTGAAGGCCGCAGCAGAAATTCGGCACTACAATGATGAATTGAAATTACATTACTGAAATTACAGAAAATCTCAGTATGAAATGATGTCAATAGGATTTTTTTGGTAGTGCGTTTGAAAAAGTTTGAAGACAACACTATGCAAATAAGAGAAGTAGTAGCTGCGGCAAAACGAAATACCGGGACAAATTCTCCATGTCTCCATTATTCGTCCGTGGCCAAAATTTGATGGTGTTTATTGTCGACAAGATCGCTTCGTTCAATACTAACCGACAGAGCTCATCTTTCAAGAAGAAGGTCCAGCAGGGCAAACAAGAGGAATACGGGGATCTATTCGCTTCTAATAAGCATTTCTCTACTGAACTGGTCCATACATTGGATCACTGGCCGGGAATCAGACCCAAATCATCCACGTTGCACTCAAGCTTTCTATCACTGAACCACTAATCAACTATTTCATGGTCTTATGGGATGTTCATAAGGAACGGATTGGTTACGTATGCCCCATTCACGTTTAAGGGAACGAATATCTCTGAATGCTCCAGTTACTTTTATCTAGGTCGCCAATTCAACATGATGGACGACTTAGCTCCAGAGCTGAGCAAAAGGAAATGAGCGGCTTGGGAAGCTTTCAGGAGTATCGAGGATGTAGTGAAGAGAACAAAGAACATCCGACTCCGTAACCATCTTTTCAACTCAGTGGTACTTTCTGCCTTAACGTATGCGTCGGAAACCTGGTCACCGCATAATCAGGATGAAAGATCACTCAGCATAATTGAACGCTCACTCAAAAGGGCGATGCTAGTAGTATCGCGTGTCACACAAGTAAGAGAAGAGTTCCGAAGCTCCGACCTGCGTCAACGATCAAAAATCAAGGATGCCGTTCTGTACGCCAAACAGTCGAAGATAAGGTGTGCCGGACACATGGTGCGTGTGAACGGCAACCGATGGACAAGAGCCGTTAGTGACATGGAAGATTCACTGGCGTTTGATCGAGTCACTCGACGTTTAACGGCATTACAGTTGATACAGGTGATGGGATTATTTATATCGTTCATGTTACAAGGAGAAAAAATCCTGCACTACGAAGCAAAAAGAACGAAATATTCGCCATAATGAAGAGGTATGTGACAAATGAACAATGTTATGTTTTGTATTTGGAAGATCACTTTTGGAGGAGAATAGTTGGTGGGTCAACGTCGGTATGCAGTTCTACTAGGTCTTATGCAAAAATAACCTTACAACGAAGCTTCGAGGATCTATTGAGTAATTCGCATATCTCGGCTTTATGAAATCATAAGCAATTTATTTACGATTATGATAGTAGTCAAAATTGGGTTCATAATGCACCAAGAAAATCTAGGGTCACTGTATTTGTGGGCATGACCATACCTGAAAGCGCGCGATCACTATTTAAATTGAGTCCAAGCTTCCACCATCACAACCCATTTCTAAAGCAACCGTGCGTAGGATTGCATACAGTTTGTGTGAACTTCAAGGTCGTCTGCTCTATTCAAGAACTGTCGACATTACCACCATCTCCTGTTCCTAGAGCGTTCTTATCAATGGGTTAAAGTTACAAAGGCGGTAGACTTAGAATCATCAGTTATTCCGCACTATAAAATAGAAAGATCAACATGCCCCGTCTTATACTTTCTTGTTAAAACACATTTAGTATCAGCTGATAGTCTTATATTAACCAATCCATCATTCTACAATGTTAGACCCATTATCAACTGTGTAGACGGGCCAATGGATGAATTAATCTGCTTTCTGAGCCTAATACTTACCCAGTTGCTAAACATATTCCAGCTCACCTCAAGAATACCCTCAGATGGTCTGGGAAATACTATACGCAAATGGGAAGGTTCGCGATGGAACAGCGGCTGCTCGGAGTTTCTCTATTGCGTTTATGTCCAAAATAGAAACTATTTATCGATCCCCGGCTGTGATCTACTGCAGATATATAGATGGCTGCTTTGTCATCTCCTTTACACAGGAGGGGATGGACATGCTTTGAATTATTGAACGAACATTTTGAGTACATTCAGTTCATCCGGGGGAAACCGAAGGATAACTGGCTTTCATATATTAGCGTTCAAATTAATTTGTCAGATAACGGTTACATGACAAAGCGGTACCGAAAACCAAGTAATAAAAAACTAGTTCATTTCCTCTCTTCTCAGTCATCACCCATAGACGGCGACTGTGGAGAACATGTTTCGAACAGCCACCTCTGTGTGTGCGAAGAGGGAACTAAAGGAGAAATCGCGCGACTTGGCTTAGGAAATAGCCCTCTCCAATGGCTACGAAACAGTAACCCCACGAGATAAGTTTGGAAGGAGAGCGACGCCCCAAAACGAAAGGTTTGGTTAAGTGTAGCGATAAACCGATGCTTAAGAAGGGCAGATCTAGAGGAATCGGTAGCGATAGTTGAAATACCACCAGATACTCTACGCCGTCAGTTAGCTCGTAAGGCCTGTATGACCGTCTGTGTGAAACTCCAAATTGCGTAATTTGCGCTTAAGGCAAGGACGGTGACTGCATGAGTTCAGGTACGACATACCTGATTTCTTGTAGTACTTATGGAGACGAATATATCCGCGAAACGGGTAGACTTATGTATCCGCATGAAAGAACACCTAGATGGCAAACGAAAGTCAAACATAGCACGACACTAGGCACACATGGGATATAAAAACATAGCGGAGAAGATTTTGAAGTAAAAGTCGCTATCCTCTCGCGAGAGACTAGAAGATCAACGCGCGAACCTCATGAGGCATTTTGGTTTGCTTGTGATAACATTCAATACGAGTTAACACCTTGGATTAGCTACATGGCGTAACGCATAAAATGAACAGAGGGTCTTAAAGTTCCTAACTGGACGAACAGGATAGTGATTCACGAGGGCACTTAAATGTCTTGTGTAGGAGGTGGTGATTTGTCGAATGTCCAGAACTCTTCCCGAAAACATTTGTCTACTATCGCTTCCAACTCTCTCATGACCAAACACAAAGGTGTTTGCATAACAAATGAGGACACTTACATACTCGAAAATCGCAGAGCGACGTGAACAGTGGATGTGCCTCCACTCTAGAAACATACGATAAAATGAAAGAATAGTAACTGTTCTGGCATTGGTTATTATACTCCCCACTCCTACATAAGATTGTTGTTATAGCAGTTGCTAGTGGAAATTAGGTCTTCGAGTCAGTTCTCGGCTATGTTCACTAGCTTTGAGTAGGATGCTCGACTTCGTAGTAGTTGCCACGCGGCACTTTTCCGTACTTACCGCAGAGCAATATCTAAAATTTGGGTAATTAAACCGTTCATAACAATAATAGTTCAAAAATAACGAAATGTAAACATTGGTACAATACAGACTGCTATACTATATCATTATCAATAAATGAGAGTAATGCGGGTTAGTATCTTTGCTATAGGTACAGAACTACATGACAGCAACGTTAATATACAACAGTTACCACATACAACAAGACAAAACACTTTGGATTGACTACAAGGCGCATTACACATGATAAACAGGGGGCGAATATGGTATTGACGCATAGGGTTCTTTAAATATCTTCTGGAGGAGGCGGTGCTTTGGCACAGGTCCAGAGCCCTTACCGAAAACACCCATCAGCTTGCGTCTCCAGCTCCCCTGGGATCAGATGACTGAGGACGGTTTGCCGGACAGCTTCAAGCCTCTTTGTGTTACCGTATCCGTGATGGTTTGGAACAGATGCAACACACAAAGGGTTCCGATTGTACTGAAAGAGTGTGTTTCACAAAGGATGTTTACGACAACCAAAGTTTCTCACAGCGAAGTGAAAACGTTTACATGCTGCAAGATCGCAAAGCGATGCTATAGGCCACGAATATGGTTGCCACAGATCTACGATATGATGAATGAATAGTAACTATTCTGGCAATAGTTGCTCTAGTTGTACTGAGAGTACATAAGTTAACAACCGTACTCCACTAGATGGTATGAAACATTAAAGAGGCAAACATACAATCATTTATGTCGCTGTGCCTATGTCGAAAATATACTGATTATTATCGTTCTGCGAGTTGAACTGTTGGTAAATGGTATGATTTAGTAAGCAGGCAGCTCAGAATTCTTGGGGTATTCTCCTCATTTGACGTGTGAATAGGGCGATATTATTAGTGTCATGATCGACGTTTGCCGACACAATAGTTCTGAATATGTCGGCGTGAGGCGATCAAGATGTTAGTAACTGAATCGTCTGCGGGTGCGGGTGGTTATTGTTGTGTCGGTGTTGTTTCGATGGAAATAGTGGGCTCGAAGGCGTTCTAAATCTCTAGAGTAAATATTCCGAAGACGTTTGTTAGAGTCATCTCTTCCCCTTTTTCCATTGGACTCGTATTGTTGCAAATATACGATTAATAGGACAGAATAGTTATAGTGACTATTCCTCGAATAGTTCCTATTTTCTACATTAGCTCATGTTTCCTATATTAGCTGCTTACTTGTAATTATCCTACTCCTTGTACTTTCTGTAAGTTGTCTCTTAGCGACTATCTCGTGCACCTGCCTCGCAGCTGCCTGGAAAGGGATTCTGTATCTTCTTCCTATACACCGCTCTTCTTTGTCCGACAATTCGGGCACTGAATGAGCAGCTGTCAGCTGGACGTACATTCCAGCATCTGTCGTTCCAGTCCACTTTCTGTGTAAGCCTTTATATCACCTTCAAACTAACTTTCGTATGAGCAACTGCGCGCTTTCACTTCTACTGTCTGTATAAACTATTGTATAGTCTTCACAAACGTTCTACGCAACTCCCTCTATCGGATTGTACTATCTGAGCTTTTAGAATCACTGTCTGAGCGTTGGTTTTAGTTCCTTCTGTCAAAGCCTTTACACCTTTACAGGACCGGATATAGGGAGCATTATTAATCATAAAATTAGTTATAATCACAATCTTAACCCTTTTATTTACTGCCTTCTTTTTAATGGCAGGTTATGTTGCGAAATATAACTTGTATATAATGCTGAGATATTTGCAAAACTCCGGACCGCAGGTGTCTGTGGTGGAGAACGAACTCGCGCTGTTGTCCTTTCTAGGGAGCAGCGCACTTCACCACTACACCATCCGGATCCTTCGCTGTGCAATGTCTCTCAGCTAGTTCTATCGATCTTTTTGCCATCAGCAATCTCCCGTCAGCGGGATTGATCTGGGGGGCCCTCGATTCGTGGACTGTATTAGTTATGCAGATAGAGAATTTTCCATCTGATTGAGGAATTCTCTATAGTCCCTCACCTCTATAGGAGTGGGCTGTGCGGTGACTGATGTTGTACGTTGAGGTTTTGTGATTGAAGGTTATAGTGGTGGCACAGCGATTCGCGTTCCTTCTTGACCGTTTTCTTCATAATGCTTTTTCGGATCCTGATCCTCCTCGACTTGGGAGCAACATCTTTGACAGATTGTAAGCACGTTGTTGTCACGTGATCGAGGTCGGAGATTATAACGGTGACTTTGAATTCCAACTGCGCTATGCAGATTGTTAGTCGGCGACTCCGTTTCACCATTTGTGTCGGACCGTTTCTCTGCCGGACTGTCTTCCAGCTCAAGTGGGATTAGTAAGTTAATTGGTCTTCTTATGATACGTCCGCTCGGTAACTTGAGTTGTGCTTCTCGGATTGCACCCGTTTCTGTCTGCTTCAAGTCGATGATGCGCGCCATTTTCCACGCATTTCGTGGCAAAGCTGGTTCATGAATTAGTACAACCGTCCCTATGGTTGGGTTTATTCGAGTGCCTCGTTTGTTATTTATATTGAGTTTGTGAGTTTCTCGGAGACTTTTCAAGTATTCTCGGCTCCAAATGTTCCACTAATGTTCTGACAGTTTATGACTTGATCCAAGGGCATCCTGCACTTCCTTTCGCGTGCGTAGTAATACTGCTTCTTGGGATGGTAGATACGTTTTATCATCTTCCTCTTCTCTGCTGAATTCAAATGGATATGTTATTATCATGTCACGCTGGATAAAGTCTATTGGTCGCAAGGCAACAAAGTTATCGGGACCTTCTTCTTGGTATGTGAGTGGTCGACTGTTAAGATTTCCCTGTATTTCTACTAACAGGGTTTCCAATTCTTCCGTTGTTGGGATCGTCTTTTGCAGTACTTTGTATAGAGAGTACTTGACTGACTTTATGAGACGCTCGTAAAATGCTCCCTGCCACGGAGCGTACGGCGTAATTGTCCTCCATGTTACTCCTCTCGTTTCCATTGTACTTGCTAGTGACGAGTCGTTACTAACGGGGAGAATTGTGTCTTGCAGAATTTGTTCGCTCAGTAGGAAATTAGATGCATTATCAGAGGTGATAGTTTTGGGCACTCCTCGTCTAGCAAAAATCATCGCCTTAAAGCTAGCAGGAAATCATTCGTCGTCACGTTCTGTACGAGTTCTAAATGAAGTAGTTTGGTTGAAGCTCCGATCTGGGCTATTTTTCGTGGGATGAAGGTTTCGAACCCGTTAAAATCATCAACGATCTTTTCCCACTGGTCTTTGTGTTTTTTTGATAGGGGATTGTCCCACGTATAGTTGAAGTTCTAGAGACTTTGAAGGAATTGCTTCCCTCTTAGTGTGAGTGGCGTGAGCCAGCCCATAGGATCGTATATAGCAGCTACCTGTGCGGCGATTGTTCGTTTAGTTAGTTTTGATTTTGTTGGATATCTGCATGAGATAAGGAGTTTGTCTTCTGTGGAACGCCATGGGACTCCTAAGACCTTTTGTAGACTGCTTGATGCCTTATCCTTTTGTGGAATTTGCTGTAGAAAATCCTTGTCATTTGAAAGAAATTCACGTAAATCCATATTCAAATCCTTGAATATCTGCTTTACCTCTCTGTATGTCGACACTGCTTCTTGTATTGAGGCGGCTGTTAGAATCACGTTATCCACATAAGTGTTACTGATGAGGTGTTCGACGAATTTAGGATTATTTTGACAGTTATTTAAGTGGTGTCTAATTGTTCCTGCTAGAAGGAATGGTGAACAATTCAATCCGAATGTAACTCGTGTAAATCTATACACGATTATGTTCCTTGGCTCTAAAGGTTGAGAGATGTCTCGGATCCATAGAAATCGCGTAGCGTCTCTATCTGTTTCGTACAGCCGTATTTGTAGGAAAGCCTTTTCGACGTCGCTAATTATTGCAATATTCCTGATGCGAAACCGAAGTAAAATATCGTATATTTTTGGTAGGAATAATGGGCCTTGATGAAATACATCGTTTAACGAGGGGTGCTTCTTGAGATGAGTAGATGCATCGTAAACAATTCTCAACTTTGTAGTCCCTTTGTTGGGTGCGAGGACCGCTTGATGTCGAAGGTAATGTATTAACGTTTCTTTTATTGGTGTTGATTCGTCAACTTCTTCAATGATGTTGTGATCCAGTTGTTCCTTGATGGTTTTATGATAATTTTCGAACGTAGTTGGATCATGCTTTAGATTCGCTATTGTCGCCTGCAATCGTTTTACTGCGATGCTTTTGTTATCTGGCAACGTGTCTGCTTCATTTTTCCAAGGAAGCCGGACATAATAGCCGTCTTCTCGTTTCTCTATTGTTCTCTGGAACTCTTCCCAGATATTGTCGTTCTGTTGCTGTCGTTCTTGTACGCTTGGTCCTGTGTATTCATGGATTCCTGATGATTCCAATGACCAATACCTTTCCCATGACTGCTTCCGTTATGTGCTGACATGCATGTGTGGCATCCGTCATGAGAGACGCACTCTCTCTCGATGTATCGATTCGATCGTGGAGAGTTCCTGTCACGAGATATCCCAGTTTGGATGGGATTAACTTCAATCCTGATGGCAATGTTCTTGTTGGAATTAATCCACTATCAAGCATGGTGACTGAGTCTGAGCATCCGAGAAGGGTCTCTGGATATATAGTGTTAAGATCTGGATTGATCGAAAGCTTGATTTTATGGTTCTCGAGAAATTCTGTGTCCTCTACGTTTAGATTATATCGTTCAAGAGGTTGTGTTATCTTATCAATTCTAGTTGCCGTAATTTCGTGCTCCGAACCAAAGGCATCCCTCAATTTCAACGTAGTGACTCCGCATGTCCTAGTAATTGGCCTTGGGTCACCGAATGTGTGAATGTTTAATTCGATGGAATCACTGTCTCGTAGTTGATTGGGCGATTGGCCAGCGCATTAGTAATGAACGAACGGTCAGATCCTGCATCGAGGATCACCTGCGTTAATTCTCGTCTCGTCTTGCTGGAATTGAATACCTCCGCCTGTCCTGCTAAAATTTGACTGTTGGATGCGAGTTCTCTCCTAGTATGAAGAACGACGGTATCCTCCGGCTCTGTCTGATCAGAAGTTACCGTATTGATTTTTGATGAACTTGGCTTCTTCTCCCTTGGAATGGTATTTGGTAATTTCGAAGGTGCCTTTGTTCTGTCACTTGTAGTGTTTCCTCTTTTTCTCGGCTTGTATTCAGTCGGTCCGTACTGATACCTACAAATGGACGTGTGGTGTCCGTGTTTATTGCAGTTTCGGCACGGGCCCGCTTTGCAGTCGGGCAGCTGATGCGATGATGACCCGCAATTGTAACAGAGGTTGCGCGTTTTAATAATTTGTACTCTTTCTTGTTGAGTTCTTATCAAACAATCGTTTGGTGAGTGTCCTGCGATGCTGCGATGATAAGTCCTCCCTTATTGCAGTAGAAGCATGTATATCGTGTAGTTCTGAACGTCCTTTCTGGCTGACTTACATGTTCCGTTCTTAACGTGGGCTTTTCCTGCTCTCGGTCCCGTAGTTCTAGTTCCTCTCTTACGTAGTCTTTGACATCCTTTAGCAGTTCGCATGTTCGTGCCTCTTCTGCTCTCTGTCGTCTTTTTTGCCGAGCATGCCTTTGAATCTCTTATGTGAATTTCTTTAACAGTAGTTGCTGTAGGAGCAGAGTATTGTTGAGTTCCCTTTTTGTTGCAGTTGAACAACTATGGAGTGAAGGGTTTCACACAATTTTTCCTGATCTTCGAGGCGTTCAGTCTTTGCTTCTGTTGTACGTAGTCTACGTAACAAATCACGGACGAGAGCTTGTTTGTTGTCGTACTTTTCTTTCAGATGCTGTATTACTATCGGATAAGTACTTTGCGATACTTGATACTGACGCATTCTCTTGCTTCTCCCTGAAGGGCGTCCAGCAAGTAGGTCATTTTTTGGAGGTCGTCCATTCGGCGGTAGTGCACATTGTAATTGAATGCTTCCCAAAATACTTCCCACTCCCTATGTCTCCGTTGAATTTCGGAATAGGGATGGGTGGTAGATTCGCCAGAGGTGGATGGACATTTGACTCCCTTCGTGGGTATGACTCGATGTCTTCCAACGTTTTTCCTAAGTCGATGAGTTTAGAGAGGCAGCGTTCCGCCTCGTCGAGGTGCTCAACTGTTTTTTCTACGTTCTTATTGACAATGCGTTGCAGCTCGTCTTTTGCTTGCGTATTGGGGTTTTCCTGGAGTTGGTCTGCCATCATGGCATGAGCATCCAACGCGGTCAGGACGCTGTTTCGTTCGTGTTCAATGGCCGATTTTGCGTGTTCTATCTTCCTTTGCCGTCCAGTAATGTACTCGATTCTGCTAGTTTGTTCGGACGGAATGTCTACTGGCGTGTCTATTTCATTCTGATAGCTATTTAAGGTGGATACGAGGCGATTGATCGCCTTTGTTAATTGTCTTTGGCGAGCGGACAGGATCGTTGTCATTGTTTTTTCTTTTGAGAATTAATGTAACGTACTTGTAGGTAGATTCCCGTGTTGAGGTTTGGTTCTTGGTTTTTGATGAGCGTTTCTTGCTCCTTGAGGTTTGAATCGATTGGCGTGTTCCTTTGGGTTCGAGTCGATTTGGTCAACACACCAATGTAACGGCTCACAGCTCAAGGATGTGAGGGGCGTTCGCGAGGGTGCGCAAGAACTATGAACCGTTTGTGAGGTACCTGTGAGCAATGAACGTATTTAACTTATATTAACACGGATAACATAATTACACAAAAAACAATGATAACATTAATGTGTCAGCGATTCAAGGGCTAAGGATTACATATACTATCATTATGACCTAAGCAAATGAATCTGCGAGGTAAAATCAAACGGGGTGAAATTAATGATGGAGCTGGCGAGGACGGTCTCCACGGCGTCATTGGGTCAAATGGCGGGACTACTGGGTGTGTCCTATGGCCAGAACGGGATATGGAAGCAGAGGACGCGCGCGGCGTTAGAGCCACGCGATCCTCATCGATCCGTGGACTGTATTAGTTATGCAGATAGAGAATTCTCTATCTGATTGAGGAATTGTCTATAGAATTCTGAGCTGCCTACTTACTAAGTCATACCATTTACCAACAGTTCCACTTGCAGATGGATACTAACCGGTATTGTTTCGACATAGGCACAGCGATCTGCCAATTAAGAAGGCATGCAATGTTTATTGCACAACA
The DNA here is from genome assembly GCA_900624975.1 of Angiostrongylus costaricensis. Taxonomy (NCBI): domain Eukaryota; kingdom Metazoa; phylum Nematoda; class Chromadorea; order Rhabditida; family Metastrongylidae; genus Angiostrongylus; species Angiostrongylus costaricensis. The sequence goes on from UYYA01000413.1 coordinate 50,249, forward strand.
ACTACCTAACCACTACATTAACCACCCCAGATAGTAACCAAGGATCGAAGAAAACATCACCATCAGGATTAATGCTAGTCTCCTCTAAATTAAGTTACCCGATAGTAAGAGCTAACCACAAGCGATAGATTGCATCGAAAGAAAGTACACTTCTCACCCCAGATTCTACAGTGCTCAACCATGAACCATACGAACATCAACCATAGGGACATTTTTGAACATTCGAATCGTCAGGAATTGATGAATTCACAGGATCAAAAATAGATGAACAAGAGCAGCAAAATGTCAAAATTTGGGAGCAGTTTGTAAAAACGGTAAAAAGATGAGACGATGGGTATTACGTACGACTTCCGTGGAAAAGCAATTCAACTGTACTACCCGAGAACAAAGGCAAGGCAATACGACGAGTCAAGGCGACAGTCGCCACACTGACAAAAACCTCTTGTGATTCTGAAATATAACGGACCTATAATGCGACAACTACAAGAATATCATTGAGATATTCAACGAACCAATACGCCAAAAAGGTGTAATTATTCACTATCTCCTGTGTTACGCCGTGATCATTCTACACAAGGAAGCCACAAAACGACGAATGGTTAACGATGCATCCTCGCAACCAATACTATCGTTCTCAATAAATGATCTCCTCCATCAGTAACCTGCTTTCCCTCTTCGAATATGCGATATTCTGCTTGTTTTTGGTATAGGAAATATTGCAATGAATGCGAACGTAAACCAAAAAACCTGCTTACCTATAGTTCCACACGCGTAGTCTTTGGCCTCAATCGTTCACATTCCTCCTAACGGGAACAATCAAGCATCACTTAGAAACCTAAGGGCTCAGTGCAAAATTGGCCCATGAGCTCGCAAAAAAATACATATGACGAAAATGTTATTGTAAAAACTTGGCCTTAGAAGAGATCGTGGAAAAGTATAAGCAAAGAAAGTAAATATTAAAAGATTTCGGCACGAATTTACGAGAATTTATGTCGAGCAAACAACAACTGACCCCGATAGATGCCCTCAAAGGACTTGGCAATAAGCACTCAACAAAAGGTCTTAGAAACAGCATGGGATTCGGTAGACGAGAAATTATTTCCCTCATGCAAATAGCCATATAAATCAAAACCAACTAAGCGTTCAGTGGCTGAAAAAGTAGCAGCCAACTACGATCACTTAAGATGGTTCACGCTGTACACACAGTACGGAAAAAGCAATTTCTTCAAACGCTTCGAAACATCGGCTGCACGTGGGACACACCACTCTCAAAAACACATGGAAGAAAATAGTTGGGTTGGAAATCTTAATGGATCTGAAATCTATATTCCACCGCATATTCCCCAAATCGAATTCGATAAACAAATCCTCTTCGAAGACGCCAGCACAGAATGTGTGGCTATTTACTACTGCTTTACTTCGTATCAAGTAACCATTCGCTTCCAAATTTGAGTTAAATGCTGTAAATATGCTAGTTTGCCTAGCCCACTGATTACATACAGCCTTGGAAAACCACGTATCAATCGAAGAGATACTAATTCTGTCTGATTCCGAAATCGCACTGAGCTGGATACGATCACCTAATTTAGAAAAATCAGTGGGAGTACCAGTGAAGAATCGCGTCGAAGAAATGCGACGAATAGAAAAGGCTTTTGAAAATCTCATCCACTTTACCCACGTACCCGCAGATCAAAATCAGGCCGACTGCGCAGCGAGAGGTCTAAATAAGTGCCGGTTAAAGAGCCGTTGTTGGTGGGTTGGTGGGAAGCACGCGATTTCATTAGACAGTCAAGCTCTCTAGAAGAAGCCAATTCCTTCCGGTCACCACCAGAAATGGTAGTTGACTAAAATCCCACCGGAATGACCACTTATGACCAACCAGAGCTGGAATCGTTGGACTGATTACGGCATAATCGACTCATAACAGCACAAAGCGCGATGTCATACATCATCGGGTTTTTCAGCGAAATAACAGCGACGGTGAGACCTTAGTTACAACAGAGAATTCACCGCACTATTCCAGGGATCGAAAATCCCGGCAATGGAATATGATACGGCACTGAGAGTGATCGTGCATAGCCATCAACGAAACATTGCGGTATGGCAAAAAGATTACTTCGTCCCCTTAATATCCTTACGGATCAACATGGAATCCCCATTGCAAAGGATGGCAAATAAAGAAATGCTCCGATAGAAGAACGACAACCAATACTCATAAATGCAAAAACGAGACTGGCCGACATGTCAAACAATGACAAATGCTGGGACGGCTCGTTGATATAGGAATACCAAGTAGTTAGGACAACTCGGTTGGAATTAGCTGCTCGCCTTTGCGTACGCCACGCGGGACTTCTTGTGATTAGCGGTCACAATGCCGGACACCTCAAACTTGGGTAATTAAATCGTTTATCATAATTATACAACAATACAACTCTACAGATAATGCAACAATGATGCGGTTTATGAGTGGGCGCAGCCTGATCACTGGTATTCAGGTTGCCTATGAGCGAAGAGATTGGCATAACAGTACGACTGTATAATTAATGCAACGGTGATACGATAATGTGTGATATTTGGCGATCTGTAAGCTGGGTGGATAAGAGCGGGATTGAAATGATAACAAGTGATACACTTGAAAGAATTAACGCGGACACTGGTGTTGGAGCACTGAGGAATTGAGGGACCGGAAGCAGACCGGTCGAACGCGGCTAACACATCAGGACCAGTTCTATGGACTCCCTCTATTACATCTGTAGTCGGTGGAGCTTTGCCAGAGAGAACTAAAGACGGCGTCCAGAGAGAGGTTCTAAAAGTTTTTCTACTAGCACAATTTGATAGGGCTGCATGTGGAAGGGTGCAGGTGTCTGTTCGGAGACTTTTTGGAACGACAGATGCTGAAAAGTACATTCAGCTGACTGCTGCTGATTCCCTTTCCAGCCACCTGCGAGGCAATTGCATGAAATGGTTGCTAAGAGATGATTTACCGAATGTGCAAGAATAGATGTATGACGATTACAAATAGACAGGTGTTGTAGAAGGCATAAGGTTATAATTGTTTTACATAGAAAACATTCCAATATTCGTGAAGAATGTTCTCTATAACAAATGTAAGAAATTGTTCTCGATCCCAACGTTATTGCGCCTGTCAAGAAAAGCTATAAGGCGATGCGGCGCCTTTTAAAAAATGAATAACTTTTATAAACACCCAGCAATGGATGACCTACCCAAGAGACGAGTAGTAAGGTCACGACCATTCGAACTCGTCGGGATAGACTATTTAGCCTCATTATCAATGAGAAATGCAGAATATATAATGACGAGCTGTGGAAAGTTTCTTATCTGTAATGCCACATGGCTGCTACATAAGGAATTGGTTCAAAATATGACTGCTGACGAACTCCTACTAGCAATTCGTCGATTGTTTGCTAGAAGAATACCAACCATCATTACTTCTGATAACGCGCCCAACTACTCTAGAGGAATAAACCATACGAACTGTTATTATCCCAATCACCGGTAATACCTCGCTTATGAAAGCATTGGCGACCAGTGGCATCAGGTGTAAAACAGCAGCACCTTATGCTCCATGGCAGGGAGCATTTTATGAGCGTCTTATAAATTGTGCGAAATATTCCTTTTACGAAGAACTACAGAAGACGACCCCAACATCGTCACAATAAGAAACTCTTCTAATAGAAATCAAGAAACGCCTGAATAACGGACTGCTCACATACATCGAGGTACATCGAGGGACTTCGATACCAGGACGGCGGAAGAAAAAAATTTATATGGAGGAATATAATCTTCATCGTCCTCTTGAACTGTTACGGACTCAACTGGTTATGTTAACATTATATCGCGTTGGATGAAATCGATCGGACGCAAAATTACTCGGTCATTGGGGATTTCCTCGATGTATGTGAGCAGTCCGTTATTTAGGCGTTTCTTGATTTCTATTGTGGTTGAGCACTGTAGAATCTGGGGTGAGAAGTGTACTTTCTTTCGATGCAATCTATCGCTTGTGGTTAGCTCTTACTATCGGGTAACTTAATTTAGAGGAGACTAGAATTAATCCTGATGGTGATGTTTTCTTCGATCCTTGGTTACTATCTAACGGAGAAGATTGGTCTGAACATACGAGCAGGATTAGCGTATATACACTGTTATAATATAATTAGGATCGATGAAGAGTTTAACATTCCTATGATAGAGGGATTTCTTATCTTTTTGGCTGAGGCGAATACGTTTTAGTGGTTTATTGATGGTCTCAATTCTATGGGCGTACCACAGATTTACTACAGTAATTCCACACATCTTTTTGAGTTCGTTAAGAGCTCCGAATGTATTATGGAATAATTCTGTGGAATCGAAATTTTGTAAGTGAAGACGTCCAGCCAATTCGCTGTTGATAGATGAATGATCAGATCCTGGAGCAAGAGATTCACCGGTTCCCATGCCTGAACAGATTGGTTGTAGAACTGCACTTATTCTGCTAAGATTAGGATATTCGTTGTATCTTCCTTCATTTTGTAAAGCATGACCGTATCGTTTTGGTGGTTTTGTTGCGATTCTACTGTATTAATTTTTGATGGGATAGCCTTCTTGGTTTTTGCCGTGCTCACTGGCGATTTAGTGGTTAATTTTGTCCTATCTTTCTGGCCCATTTCTAGTTGATAAGGTTGATGTTCCTTTGGAGGTTATTGCTGCTTACAAATGGAGGTGTGATGTCCACGTTTATTGCATGCGTGGCAGCAGCCTCCTTTGCAAACTGATGCTTGCTGGAACATTGATCATCAGTTAAAACAAAGAATTCGTTCTCTTATAATTTATACTGTTCCTTCATGGGTTCGCACTTTTTTTGTAGTCATTAGGTAAATGTCCTACTGCCCTACATACCGTTTAAATCCATGGTGATTAAATTAAATTTCATAAGAATTTCTATTTGATGTCCATCACGTTTGCAGTGAGCAATCTAAGCTGACCTAACTTATTGAGAAAGATACAATCAGTGCAACAGAAGTATATTTTGGATTCTGTACGAAAGGAAGAACAGCCTTTGTAAGGACAACAGCGTGTTTGTTCCCCACCGCAGACACTTGCGGTCCGGAGTTTTGCAAATATTTCAGCAATCTTGTGGTAGTATTTGTAGGGTTGCGATATCTTATGCCGGCGGGCGAAGTCATTAGAGGTGTCGTCAGTGTGTTGAAGTAGAACATTCATAGTTCATACAACGGACGTGGTCAAGCGTCACAGTCTTATGCAATCAAGTCTGTCTGATTTTTTGTCTATCGGTGTATAGTATAGTATTAGAATGGTTTTTTATCCGACTAGTCGGTGGCAGTAAAGAATTCTATATTTACGGAAATTCTACATGTTTTATTTTGGCTTCACTAGTGTTTCTAATAGTATTTTATTGCTTCGTATCGTTGTTCAGTTTAATTTCTGTCTTTTTGATGTTCGTTTTTTTCCGCCAATGAATGGGTGTTGTGGAAGTGAATAAATTTGTTTAGAAGATTGAAATACTCTCTGTCAATGATCGTCAGAAAAAGAATGAGTTGTTTTACATGGGGCGAGTGAAGGTTGAACCACTGTTCGCGAAAGCAAATCTGTTACACGCCTTCTACTTTATGTATTCTTTCTTTAATAAGCTTACACGAGGTTGGTAAAATTCTTTATTTTCTGCTAACGTTTTGACGGTATCGTCTTCATCAGAGCCGATGATCCGAGCCGATGGTCCGCAGTTGTTCATGTTCTCGAGGCGCCGTCTTCGTTGCGCATCGAGCCGGGTCTTCCTCAGAGGAGCATCCCCTCAGAGGAGCGTCTCTCTCGAATGAGCCATGCTCAGTCTATGATATCATTTTATTCAGGGCAGTGGATGTTGATAACAGTGATGTTATCAACCTCGTGCAAGCTTAAGAAAGAAAAAAATAACGATTAGTCATACCGAAGTTAAAGGAAAGTCGGTTTTGAAATATTGTCTACTTTTTGTAGTAGTTCCCAGGATCGTGGGATGGTGCAGTCGTCAACCACATGCGACTATAATCAGCTGTTCTAAACTTCCTCATTGGAAGTGACGAAAAAGCGGCTCTCAAGAAGGCGATACTGCCGAAACGTCAGCTAGAGTTGTATTGCATTGTGTTTTTCTATGGAAGTAAATGTATGCTGTTTAAAAACGTCGCGATTGCTGAACAAGAAAACGACGCATTGTCTACTTGGGTGTTCCTGTTCACTATGATGACCAAGTCCATCCAAGGTAACTAAGCAATTCCAGAGGCTTTCCTTATGACGTAAGCGCGCGTGTGGCGCAGTGGTTGGAAGCGCCACAGCGACACACACGTGGAATCGATCTCCGTCCACATGACACACCAAACCCTCCATCCCTCCGGGGTCGGCAAATTGGTACCAGACGTGTCTGGGAGGATAGCAGCACTGGATGAAGACATCGGTAGGCCACTGCGAGTCATTGTACAGGCCAGATATGTACAGGCACTCAGTCACCTCCAACCGTTTTTAATGAAGGCGAATGAATAGCGCATCCCTCAGGGATTGTTCAATGCCGAGAGTTTTATCCTTTATTCTTTCCTCATGACATGAGGAATGAGAATGTGTTTGAAATATGTCATAATGACTCTAAAAATTCCTTGTGGCCACAAAACGATAACTGCCTCTTCGAGACCTCTACTGACACTTTCATGCAGAAGTCCCACAAAACAAAAACAACTAAGATAGCAAGTAACGGTTTAGTCTCCAATGGCTTATGGTTGCTTGTGTAGGCGCCATAAGAATACCTATAATGTTCATGCAATGACTGAGAAAAACCGCCCGATTAGCTGAAAACTAAACCTTGGTGACATGACATTTTCATCACTTAAGGGAACCCAGAGGTCGTACACGGTCATTGGTTCCGTCTCTCATTCTTCAAGCGTCGAGGAATTGCTACCAGACTTTGGCGATAAAAAGAAACGGATCTATTGCTACATCATTAGTCCTTTGCAAGCAATTGTATGGGAAAATCTATGATGGTTAATGAAGTCGAATGCATAGCGCACCCTAAGGGATTGTCCAACGCCAAAAGCGTTGTTCTTTATTATGACATGGCCTGCGCAACGGGTTATTGCTTCGCCTTGGATAAGAAATTTTCTTGGCTGAAAGGTTACCACGTCAAAGCATGCGAAATTTATCACATCAACAGTGTCACCTTAGATGAAGAGTGACAACCGTTAGCCGACAAGTTCAGCTAGCCCAGTACCATGATTTTCTGTCATCTCGTTTTGTTGGTGATGCCTCTCGACTCCAGAAAAGGAAACGTTTTCGAGGTGCTTGAGAAATAAGTGCTTGACTCTTGATTCTATGAGCATGCTCTATTCGAGAGAGCTATTTCCGTCTGAGGTATGTGACTGAGCGCGTCATTGAGTAGAAAAACGATTTCATTCGAATAACAGTAAATAGTTGACTCTCTGTTCACTGCTTACCACAGTTTTTCACGGCAGGGTATTATGTGAGATGCAACCACAATGATGTTGAGATATTTGCAGAACTTCGGACCGCCAGCTCTTATAAATGTGTGGCTTACAGTAGTTATGTTTACAGTTTCCTAGATGTTTAGCAGAAATGAATAAATTAATAGTTAGCATCGAATTCTAAAAGAAGTCTTGTGCGGATTAGAATTTTGACCTTGTGATTGTTGTGAGCGTCTTCCCATTGTATGTAAGGATGTTGGCTGGTATGAAGTCAAGTGCGGAAAACCGTATAACATCCATCTGTTCATGACATCGATTTCATACAACTAAGTAATCGCCTTCGGTAAGCCTTCTCTGTCATTGTGGTTACACGCTAATTTTTTCTTTGTCCTTTCAGCGCACGACTCATAATGTTACGATACATCCCAATGCATATGATGCTATTGCTAATGAGTGCTGTATTAGCTGCAATATGTACGCGCGTAGTGCGCTGGATAGCGGCGCACGAAATCACGCACATATCCTTTGCCTCGATTTCGTACCTCGAAGAAACTTGGCCCTTCGTCACTCTGGGGTCGTCAAATTGATTCCAGTCTAGTCTAGGAGGGAGGAAAAACTGATGTGATACACCAGTTGGTCGTTGTATAGGTCGTGTACGCATTCCACCACCTCTACGATGTTTCGAATGGAATCGAATTCCTTGCAGATTAATAAACATCGAACGAGTTATTCTTTCTCCATCATATTTTATGAGGTATTATATAGTCTGACAGAAACTGTAGCTGTTGCAATGATAGTCCTTATTTATGTACACTCCGTTTTGAAATAATTTCCTTCCTACACAAGTTACCTACACTGTTTAAAAGCCGCTTGATCCAATGAAGATTGACGCTAACATCGACATCATGTTGGGTTTCATTAAAGTAATAGCAGTAAACCACTTCTGAAATATCTGTCAAGGATATCAACATTTTCAGACGAACAGGAAGTGCTGTTCCCAGGATCGACTTTCTCTTAACCTCGGCATTGGAATATGAATGTGTCGTTTTCTTGTTCAGCAATCGCGAGGTTTTTAAACAGCATACATTTACTTCCATAAAAACACAATACAATACAACGCTAGCTGACGTTTCGGCAGTATCGCCTTCTTCAGAGCCTCGAAGGGTATACTGATATACAATCTACTAGGCCAAACGCTTCAATAACACTTACACAAAGACGAAAGACTCTTTGGTAATTACACGATCAACAACTTCTCGAAAAACCCACCGCTTTTTCGTGACTTCCAATGAGGAAGTTTAGAACAGCTGATTATAGTCGCATGTGGTTGACGACTGCACCATCCCACATCAAAAATCGATGCGAACGTACGGGATCAGGTCGCCTATGACTTCCGGGCATTCATCCCTGCTATTCATTGTAGGGTTTTTGGCATTGATCCAAAAAGCCTCTAGGAGTTTTCGCGCTGGTGT